>JBBPRS010000162.1:0-47746 GCA_038093155.1 Boletus huronensis | reverse complement strand
ACGGTGCCCGTCCCTCTCCCTCGTCCCCGTCTCCCCGCTCACTCCCCCCCCACCCAGGCCCACGCCCCGCCGCGAACTATGTCTTCGGCGACACCGGCGCGTCATCCATATACCCCGAGCCCTCCATCAAACAGATGCGCAAGATACTCCGCTCCCCCTCCCTGGATCGCGACCTCGATCACCCCGCGAACGGCAGGCCCAGATCGAACGGTCTCTCCAGTGCGTCTTCCTTCTCCCTCCCTCACCCCCGCGCGAACCTCTCCCCACAGAAAACCTCTCCCCCGACCCGATCAACCTCGACAACGGCAGACGCTCCCCGCGCGCGAATACCCGCCACCACGACGACAGCGACGACAGCTCTCGTCGACATTCCATCGCAGTAAGCCTCCTCGACCGCTCTCCCTTCTCCTCCCCGACCCTTCCGTCCCAGAACTCCTCCGACTCCCAGCTACCACATGGCACAAAACGCAAAATGTCGTCCGACCGCCAACTCATCACCCCCGACGATCTCGATTCCCACCTCGCCGGCCCCGGCGTCCCGAGCCCGATGAACATCGATCCCGACGCTCGCGCCCAAAAACGGCGAGGCTCGGCAGTAGACACACACAGGATGGCACATCTCAGCATTTATGATCACCGTCGCCATTCAGTCCACGCAGGCGCGATGGTCTCTGGGCCAGGCATGTCAGGTGCTCCCTTGGGCAACAGCCCTCAGTGGTGGCTCCACGATAGACGCGACTCCTTGCCTGCAATCCTCCCAAACGAGTCCAGTGGCTACTCGGCATTCTCCGGCGACCAGCCACATGGACGATCGCCAGCACCTTCAACATCCGGTAGCATGGCGACTTTCGCGTGGTCTGCAGCACAACATCCAGATGGCCACCAAGACCCTAATATACAGAATCCCAACCGTCCCTTCGAGTCCCAACCTTTGCCTCCGACCATGATGCCTCCCATATCCTTCCCCCCGGACAGGCGAATGTCCGTCCCCGAAAACATCCCCCCCGCCCTCGGCCCAACAAGAAACGTACGCTCCCGCTCACGCCCACCATCGCGCCAGTTACGCGAAGCTGTGCCATCTACCCCTCCCGTCGGCCCCTCTACCACCCTGGCAGACGACTCGTCTGCCCCGCCCCCGTCTTCGTCTTCGACCGCCAAGTCGGTCAAGGAAGCTGGCGCGACCCCTTATTCTCGGTCCCCCGAGCTGAGGGTCTCACACAAGCTTGCCGAGCGGAAGCGCCGGAAGGAAATGAAAGATTTGTTCGACGAACTACGAGATCAGCTCCCGGCCGACCGTGGCATGAAAGCGAGCAAATGGGAGATTCTGAGCAAAGGTCTCTCTCTCTCTCTCGTCTTTTCGTTACAGCTCACCCTGCCTTGCAGCCATCGACTTTGTGATCAATCTCAAGCAGAGCCATCAAGACATGGCCCGCGAAGTCGACATGCTCAGACACGAGCTGGATGGCTTGCGGCAGGGCATCCCGCCGTTCGGCCCAGGCGGTCCCCCACATTCAATCGTGTACAGTCAAGGTCCGGTGCCATACCCCCCTCCCCCCGGCGCAATATCGCATCCCTCTCAACCACATTCCCATCAACCGCCGTCACAGTCGCGACCGTCATCTTCGGAAAATGCTTACTCTTCGGCGGCGGGGCAGTCGTCCCACCAACCTCCGTCGGCTGCAGTGACGAATGGCGGTATACCTACGACTAGGGTGGAGGCTCCTCCGACTTGAAGCGCATCATGTTGCCACCGTTTCCGTTTCCATGTCGCGTCTTGGAGTTGTCATCTACGCCGGGATCACTGCATTTCTCGTTTCTAAACGGACGATGAGCTCGTCGATGTACATAGTGCTACGCTTAGGTTCTTTTTTTTTTTTTTTCGCAATCCATCATCACTATAGCATCTGCCAGTTCATGTATGTGTAATTGTATGATTGTCCACGTGATCCACGCTCGTCCGACGATGTCCCTCTGACCTGCGTCCCTCCCTCGATCGCCATGCCTCCAAAGTCTGCCGAATCCCTCCTCTTCCACAAGAAGAAACCTGTCAGGAAGGACCCCTCCAACGGGACACCCCCTTCGCCCCGCAAATCCGCAACGCCACGCCAACAACCCACCCCGCCGAACGCGGACGACGCCGAGGACAGTTCCAAGCTCCCCGATGGCGAGTTCTCCGAGTACAAGCTCATGTCGTCTGCGCTCAACGGATGGAAATATGACGTGATGAAATTCGACTCTCGAAAAGTCGTGGACGTCTCGACGTGGGAGGAGCCGATAAAGCTGAACAGGAAGGATCTCAGGAGACAAGAGTCGAATTCGGCTCAGCAGGTTCCCGTTGGCCCAATGTTGGGGCCCGACGGCAAACCGGTGATTGGTTCAGATGGCAGAATAGTCATGGTCGACGCAGATGGCCGGCCTATCGCGAGCACGACAGGAGAGGGTTCGTCCAAGGAGAAAGAGACCAGGGGAAAGACTCCCATGAACGGCAAGAAGAAAATTGCGAGGAAGACACGTCAGGTTTTCAAAGTGCCAGAGGACGTCCGGCAGCTCAGGAGGGAAGAGAGATACCCATGGGTGATGGAAGACGCGAGGCAGAACGAGGTTTGGGTTGGCCAACTGGAGGAGGTCTCAAAGGCAGACACGCATGCTCTTTTCATGCCCGCCGCTCAAGAGGTGTTCAAATTCGTGCCTGCTCACAGATGGTACAAGTTCCACAAGAAACCAAAGCACCACGTCCCAAACTTGGAGGAGGCCGAGTCATTAGTATGCACTGTTCCCTCTTTTCTTGCAGCTAGTCTGATGCTCTCTATTCAAGATGGCAAAGATTCAAAAGAACAAGGATCCAGAGCGCTGGCTATTGCACCGCAGGCATGGACAAGGTCCTTCCGCAGCCACGTCAGCCATGTTCAAAGCGGATCCCGGTGATGGACGCGCCGTCGGCGCAGCGCCACTCGTGCATAATGCTAATCAAAGCAGAGCACCAGGCGGAAGGGCTTTACGAACAGTGAACAGAGGTTCGCAGGGAGCAGACCAAGACGAGGAGGGAAACGTGCGGCCTAAACGTGAAGACGATGGCGAAGGCCATCTTGACGAACAACTGTTTGAAGAAGAGATTGCAGACGATGACGAGCACGAGGCCGCAGACATGGACGACGAGGAAGCCAAGGAACTTGAGGTGAGCCGGTAGAGATGTTGTTCTCCAAAGTCTCGTCATGGACATTCATCTCGCAGGAACGCCTCAAACGAGAGTATAAGCTGGCCAACAAACGGCGCGAAGGGTTTATCGACGAGTCTGACGAGGACGAAGACGAGTCCCAGCTGTCAAAGGACGGTAAATCCCTCAAGAAACTCATGCGCAAATTGGAGAAGAACGTTGCATATGACAGTGACGAAGAGCACAATCCATACGCAAGCTCGGTGAGCCCAACGCTATCCGCTACTCTTACTCACAGGTCTCACCGTCTATTGGCAGGACGAAAATGAGGAGGAGGAAGAACCTCCGCTCGTCTCGAACGAACCTGCTATACAGCCGCAACCCCAACAGGTGAAATCTCGGTCAGCTTCTCAGCAGCCAGCCACAAAGCCTCCGACTACAGAAAGTTCCGCTGTCGGTTCCCGGGCCGTTTCGCCGGCACCCATATCCAGCCTGGGTGGGCATTCTGTCGTTGCCAAACGAGCTACAAGCCCAAAGGCCCCGAAACTCAAATCACCCAACGTGAGCAGAGGGAATAGTCCGCTCAGCGGTGTGCCTGGAGGAGGCAGCCCTGTTTCTGGTAGCCGGGCGACTAGTCCGGCAGCCGGTGGCAAACCCTCGCCAACTAACGCAATTTCGAAGCCCGCGAACAAACGCAAAGTTGATGAACTTTCTGGGGCTGGCGCAACCAGCGGCGCGATCAACGGCACCAATGCTCCGAAGCCCAAGAAGCGGAAGCCACTGCCATCCGGCCCTGCGCCCGAAGGAGAGTTGGAAGAGAAGATGCTCATCGAGTGGCTACAGAATACGCCAAATGCGACGACACGGGACTGCATTCAATACTTTACGCCGTATTTGACGAGCGAGGCAAAGAAGGCCAGGTTTACGGCTATGGTGAAGGAGGTCGCACAGTTGAAGTCGGGTATCTTGGTTCTCAAAAGTGCCCTTCGTGGGGAATCTGCTACTGCCTCGCCAGTGCCTGCGACGTAGTATGTGGTCTGGGGCAAATGCCGTGTTTTTATCAACCATTGTATCGCGATCGAATTCATCAGCTGGAATCCAGTTGCGACGGGTCACCAACACCATTCTCTTGAGCACGATCGCGGAGTTGGCGGTGAGTATTGGTTTGGAGTGTCGATCGAACTTGATTTGGCAAGTTGCAGCGAGTGGTCCTCAGTTACAACGGGTTTGAATGCCCCAGTCCAGACGATCAAAACCCATCCTTATACGGTAACCAGAATAGCAGGCATTGGAGGCTGACGTCGTAGAATTCCCGTCCCATGGTATAAAATGCGAGCCCCTTGGGCGGGTTTCTCCCTTTATCGCTCTCCCACTACACTTTCTATCTTCCCCTCCTCTCGTTTAGGCTCGCTCCCTAGCCATGCCCGCACGGTTGACCTCTGCCCTCCTCCTCGCGGCTACTGTTGCACACGCATCCGTCAACCCCGCTAGTCACTCACACACGAACGGCAAACGTTTGCCAAGCAGATGGTACCACGAAGAAGACCATCCTGCCTATGGCCTCTTTAGGCGTGCAAGTAGCAACGACGGTGTATCTTATGCCGTCATCGGAACGCCCGGTATGTTTTTGCGTCGAATTACTCCTTTTCAGTATTTGACGCGAATCGGGTAGAATGGTCTGCGGGCTTTCCCGTCAACCTCGCCTCGACCACGGATATGCCTCAGGCATGGGTCGATGCGTTGAACAATGCCGTCACGGCTGGCAAGATACCAAACATCCCCGTGTCCACGAGCGTTAATCTCGAGAACCCGACGTATCCCACGGGTTTTGATCCCTATAGCCCCACCGTCTGCTCCTCGACGTACAAGTGTGTCACTCCTGGTGATGTTTGGGATGCTCCCACCGGCATGATTGCGCTCAGCTTTGACGATGGTCCGCTGCCAGTTGGTTTCCACCTTGTTGCATGATTTGTCACCGTAGGTTGACGGATCTCTTTTAGGCTTCGGATATTCTGTACGACTTCCTCTCCAAGAGTAACGAACATGCGACCCACTTTTTCATTGGCCAGAACATCCTCTTATACCCGCAGCAGTTTCAGGCCGCATTCAGCGTCCTTCAGGACGACATTGCCGTTCACACTTGGACACACCCTTTTATGACTACAAAGTCCAACGAAGAAGTCGTGGCTGAGTTGGGTTGGACCATGTGGCTCATCCACAATTCTACAGGAGGACGCCTCCCCCGATTCTGGCGGCCCCCTTATGGTGACTGTGATATGCGCGTCCGCGCTATCGCACAAGAAATCTTTGGGTTGACTACGGTCATTTGGAACCAGGAGTAGGCTGTTGTTTGCACGTCGTTGCTTTGCCTGATTTTTTTCTTTCTTTCTTTCTGTGTACAGTACGGACGACTGGACGCTGGATCAAAACCCTCCTGGCACTACACTAGAAAAGATTGGTACACAGATGCAGACGTGGCTTACTGGTTGGTGATGGTGTTTTTTCTTTTTTTGGTGTGTATGGATTTGCTGAATGTGGTGAATACGCAAGGTCCCAAAACCCCGGGTCTCGTTGTACTGGAGCACGAGTTGTCTAATTTGTCGGTTGCAAGCTTCATGAATGCGTATCCTCTCATGGTTGCAAACGGGTGGAAGCGCGTGTCGCTCGCGCGAGTGGATGGTCTGGGATCGTACCAGAATGCACTCGATTCTGTTTCTCCTGTCACTCCTGCACAAGTTGGCGACACCAATGTCAAGCGTCCGCAGGCGAACACCACCACTCGGTCAGCTCTTGTCTGTCCTTTTTTTTTGGGTGCCTTTGGCTAAGATTGCGGCAGGGCTTCTGCTTCTGTTCACCCTACTACTCGCCCTACGAGTCCGGGCTCCCACTCGAGTTCGTCTCATGGTCCCTCTGGTTCTCCCCATGCAAACCAGAAGAGTGGAGCCGAGCACTTCAGTGCTGCGTCACTCGTACTGTCGGGTATTGCTACCCTCATTGCCGCTGTAGCTGGGAGTGTTCTTCTTTGACTTGGAAGTATTTTGCATGGATACATTACTATTTTGTCATCAGATTGGATATGATCCACTTTACATTCTTTTTTTTTTTTTCTTTCTTTTTTTTAATTGCGAAATCACAATTAGCCTTTACGCTTGCAAGTATTTTGAATCGTGTTCACGCCATGCTCACTTGCAATAGCGACACTCGCGTGAGTCTGTAAATAACACGTTTCAGCTACCGTAGTAAGACGTTGCATCCATGAAAGATACGTGAATACATGAACATCAATTCATCTCGGAAATGTGTGCACGGTATCGGAATGAAGAGTCCCCCCTAAGAAACTGTTCGTAGCGATCGCGTCCAAAAGAACATGTGTAGATCTGAGCAAATCCTCCCCCCCCCCGAAAGCCGCGAAATCACGGGAATGGTTGCGCTGATAGTCGACACGTCAAACTTGGCCATTTCATGACGACAGAATGTTCGGCCATTTGATCCGGAGTCCTTCGAGCCAACGCATGTACAAAAGTTCGGCGATAGGTGACTTGCGTGCTTGGGCAGCAGGGTCATCTGCTTTAAGAGGGTGAGCGGATGACGAGCTACTCGCTTCTACTGGGGGGGCCGAGACGTCCTCTTGAACTTCAGTGACAACCAAACCTCTGGCCGTCATTTCACTCTTTCGGATAATCCGTTTATGCGGGAATAGTCCACGAGAAGTCTGCACGTGTTGTCGGACGGCGGAATTTCTAATTACACATGGCTGTCAAGCAGGATTCGCCGCGTGCACGAGAAGACGTAGACGTACTCGTTGATGCCAGAAAGAATGTCAAGGATGACATTATATGAGAGGGTTGCGTTGGCGTCGGATAGGTCAGCAAAGCCTCGAGCTATCATGCTCAACGACTCGATCTCCCGAGCGTCCATGTCATCGCAAATGGCCTTTGAGAGACGGTCAGAAGAACGACAGGCAGGGTGACCGGGTTGCGCTTACGTTCTGGAGGACGGGAAGAACGACATCGTCGACCATAATTCGCCCGGCCCGTTCTGATTCACTTGCTCTTCGCTTAAATGACGAACGTTCTCTAGTAGGTGAAGTCGATGATGGGGATTGGGGGGGATCATCTCTGCTACGTGCAGTCCCGACATACTCTGCAGAGAGCCTTAGGGAGCCAATGGTGTCGACTTTCTTCACTGGTCTGATCGTGTCTACACCAGAACCTAAATCAGCCTCCCGCATAACGGTCCCGGCGCCAGTCGTTCTGTGCCTTGCAGCGTATGACGAACGTTTCATAGACCGGACAGAACCAGTGTAAGCAGGGGGCGCGTCTTCAGGTAGCCCACCTTCCAGCGGAGTGATAGGCCCAAACGAAGCTCCTGAATCACTCGGCGAAGCGTCCGCTGCGGCTAGGAGAGTGGGAACGTCCTGTTCTTCGGGTGGTGCTCTGATCATTACAGTTGAGTGTATTGCCGGGTGACTCATCCCAATACCACTAGATACCAATTGCTCGCTGCCTTTGACAGCGCCTTCTGTATCAACAGACTGTTCTTCTTCGTCATAGACCAAAGGATCTTCCTCGGCTTCCTCGATATCCATGTCAGGAAGCAGGTCCCGGGCAGCACTGCTGAACGTCCCCATTACAGACGACGAGGATTTGATGGTATCAAAGTTCCAATCACTGCGTATCGTGGCATTGCTCTCCCAATTGGCGGTTGCCTTGACAGTGGGTTGGTATGCTTGGAGACCCTTCAAGGGAGACCGGGCGCGAAATTCCTGGTAGCGTTCAATTAGCTCTGTAAGGTATGACGTCTTCTTTGCATTCTTGACGAATCTATGTTGGAGAAGCTCTTTAGCTGTGGGACGCTGGATATCACGTGAAAATGCTGCCGAACAAAGTTAGGCATATCGTACCATGCAAGGGTCCTTTGTGAGGCATAACGAGACGAATTCTTTGAAAGCGGGGCTAAAGTTACCCTCAAGCGTCGGAGGCTTCGCCTTGGGAATGAGGAAGAGCACACGCATGGGATGGTACTCTGCCAAAGGCGGTTCGCCCATTGCCATCTCAATCGCGGTTATGCCCAGACTCCACATGTCTGCTTTAGCATCGTATCCAGCTTGACGGATGACTTCTGGTGCCATCCAGAAGGGGGTGCCAACGAAGGTATGTCTCAAAGTGCTCGTGAGTTGCGCCGCAACGCCGAAATCCGCGAGTTTGACTTTCCCCGCGGCAGAGAGTAGGACGTTTGCGGCTTTGATATCTCGGTGGATGGTGCCCTCGGAATGGAGATAATCGAGACCGAAAAGCAGCTCGCGGCAGATGACTGCGATGTGTGCTTCTGAAAAGACGCCGGCTTTGAGCAAGTCGAGGCAGGATCCTCCCGCGAGGTACTCCATGATTATCCACAATTTGTAGGCCACGACAAAGGAGCCGTAGTATCGGGTGACATATTCGGAATCGCATTGAGCTAAGCTGGCTATTTCCTGCTGGATCTCCAGTATATCGTCATCCGAGTCCTCCAAGTCTGTGCGGGATGTCGAAGGAATGAGAGGCGGTCCGGAGGGGCGCACATGACCGAGAACCCACCGATTTGTTTGATTGCAACTATCTGTTTGGTCTCGTTGTGCATCGCTTTGTAGACCGTACCGAAGCTGCCTGTGCCGAGTTTGTCGAGCAAGGTGTATTGACTTGCGGGATTGTTGCTGGGAAGAGGGTAGGGTTCTCTGGGAGGAGGATGACCATCTTGACTGGACCTTGGGGACGTCTGGGATGGAGGAGGGGGGATCGGCTGTGGAGGATGGTCGAGGTCAGCATGGCTTGGTTTCCTGAGACGGTTGCTGGAGGGAGACATGGTGGTCTGAGCCAAAGCCGGGCAGACGTATAAGGCGTTGACGCATGGAACCCACCGAACATGGTACGCTCCTCTACACGTGCCCGGGGTGAGACAAGCTCCATTTCCCATCCCTGCGAACGCAAAGTTCGCAATCGGCAACGACAACGAGCTCGGACTGTCTCTCTCTGTGCCGGCGATGGTCCCGACGGTATCCCAACGCTGGCGACAGACGCCATCAAAACGTCAATCCCATGGCAGTAGGCACGGCATGTCAAGTCGTTCAGGGCCTAGGACATACAGATAAGATGCATGTAAACGACAGTAACTCTCCAATGGTGATAAGGGCCAGAAGACATCATCTGCTGCTGCAATCTCATGCCTTGACTGCGTATCTACGCAGAGGGAAGTGGATGTCCTTCTTGTGCTGTTTTTCCGTCTTCAACGACGCCTCGTGCTACAGATCATAAAAGCTGTCTCAACGCCAACAGGCAAGGTCCGGCTCGATGTATCTCACCTTGGTCAGTCGCCGTCTGATCGCACGAGTCTTCTTCGGCCGGAGGTCAAGTGGGAGGTATTTCTTGTTCTTGTAGTACTCGCGGAGATTTTGACGTGACTTGTGGTTCATCACAGTCAGGACCCGTGCGATCGACTTGCGCACGACGTTGCTGTGAAGAGAGGAAGTTAGGGCCGGGATCGAAACCGGAGCGACGACAAGAGCGTACATCTTGGTGAGTTTTGAAGGAGCCCCCCCGGTGGTCTTCTGTACTCGGAGGGTGAGCAGCTCGTTCTTGAGCTCGGAAAGCAGCTTGGTCAAGTCATTCTTGGACCTGTGAGGTTAGACGGGATCAGAATGCAAAAGGCGGGCGCGTGTTTGATGCGCACTTGGACTGGAGCTCGTAGGCCTTGACTTTGCCGGGCATTTTGAAGGTGGCTGACTGTGATTAGCAGGCGATCGCGCTGGTGGTTGAGCCGCTTACGCGAGCGAGAACTGTACAGTTTATCAGCCACGTTTCCCACGGTCATACTGTCTACTGTGCACAGCTTTTGGTGTCTACGCCCATCACCTCGACGAGATCTTGAAAATCTACCAGCGTGCCCCCAAAAATGTCGAGCGAACTTGGGCGAGATAAACACGTCTTCTAGAACCCCCAAAGGAGCGACCTTACCTGCCATACGTCAGATCAACCTTTCCACCCGACAGCGAATCCACAAGAGTCAGGTCCGACACGTCTGCGCATGATCAGCTGATCTGCTAACCTACGCTCGAGGGTCGCCTTACGTTTTGCCCCCCCAGCGTACGTGGTTGGTATCGTCACCCATTCGCCGAGTTCTGAGATCGGATCAGTCCACGATATACACGTCATGAATGGGATACTTGCTTCTCACAAGTTCTTCGTCGATCCCTTGGCACAGTCCCTCGACATCAGCGGCGTGAACGAGGAATTCACTAGATAGAGTCAGACACGTGTACGTGACCAATGCCCTCCACTCGCCTGCAATGTTCGGACAACATGTCGAGCGATTCTAAGGTTGTCATTCACGGAGTAGAACAAGACGGATGATCATTTCCGACCCACCTTTGGATACCTCCATGTCTGTGATGTCTTGCCACTTGTTCATCGCTACGAACCACTTTTCCCCCCGACGACGACAGCTATCCATCGAGCCCATGAGCATGTTACAAGGATCGTCGGCACACAAAGGGCTACCAACCTCACATCCACGACAAGCCTGTCCCTCCCAACGGCCTCGGAGATAGCATCAAGTCTCTCTCGGCTGAATTTCGCTCCAGGAAAGAGATATGATGTGACAATGACCTGAATAGATTGAGACGGAAATCAGACCGCGGCGCTGCGCCCACCTTACTAGCACCCGCATCTAACCATTCTTGTGCATTCGCGACCGTTATTCCGCCACCTATCTGCAAAGCGCCTGAAACGTACGATGGAGATGAATCGTGTCGTCGGGCGATCGAGGTCGGGCGACACACCTGGCCACGCCTCCAATGCCTCTCTCGCGGCATCCTCGTTTCTAGGTCCCAGCTTTATGACATGCCCGCCTTGCAAGTCGTACTCTCTGTATAAGCGTGCAAACTCTCCTGCGGATTCGCTGGAAATGATGAAGTGACGTTCGTGCTCGACGGTCGGCGCACCGACCTCGCGACGAAATTCGTCCTGAGTGCTCCCGGGTCGTCGTCCGACAAGGTACCACCGACGATCTGTTTCACTTTTCCATCGTGAAGATCAATGCATGGTTTGAACCTGCTTCGGCGTTTGCAGTTAGCCATCGCCGTGTCTAGGATGAAATCCGAACGGACAAATATGTAGCGCGTTTATCGTCTTAAACACAAACAGCACGGTAATACACGATGACTAGTACTCCAAAGATGCTTCCATGATCCGCGTGAGATGCTCCCTTCCGTCTTCTCCAGCGGCGTCACCAATGTTTGGCGCAAGGTCCAGTACCCGACGCTGTGGGAGTGTACCCTCGACGAGCCCTGGAATGTCGTCCTTTGTGTAGCCCACCGCCTTCAGACCACGTGGCACACCAAGCCCGTCGAGGAATCGGGCGATCGCCTCATACAAGTAGGAACCAAGCTCGGAATCCGGAATGCTGGTGATAGAAGGATCGGTGGCCGTTGTGTTGTTGAAGATCGCCAAAGCTTCCCGATGACGGTCGGGCGACGACGGCGCGGTAAATTGGAAGACTAATGATAATAGGGAGATAGGGTCGTTGCACTGGTAAAAGCTCAAAACATACCTGCAGGTCCTGTGAGGGCGACACTGGTGCACAAGTCGTAAGTAACCATGATCAAGCACAGGCGGGCTTCGCGACATACCTGACACCGTGGGGGATGATAGGGTGATCGACTTGGTATCCTGGGTGCTTATATTTGGGACCCCTCTTGTTCAAGCCAGAAATCTGATCCACCCTCGTCAGGGAATCAGATCAATCTTCAATCTCTGGGACTTACTGGGTAGCTCATCCCATGACATAGATGCACGCCGGCATTTCCGAATCCGATACCAGCAAAGGAAGCAGCGAGGCTACAACACCCATGTGAGCTGTTGCGAGGGATATAGTCAGAAAAATTCATACAGCATTTGACTTCTTGCTTCATGATCGGTGCTGTCCTTGGCAATGCGAGGGAGGTACTTCACTGTGGTCCTGAGTGCCCACATGGAAAAAATGTCGGCGACTGGGTTGCTCCCTTGGTATGCTGGGCGCAGGATTGGGTTGACCGGACGAGGCGTACGTTCCGTGTAACTAGAAAGGGTGAGCGAAAGCAAGCTCGAGCCACCCAGCGTCGTTCTCACGGGATCGCAGTGTAACTCTCCATGCTGTGGAAAAGGACGTCAAGGCCGGCGCTGATGTGTACTTCTGTTGGACAGCTTTCGGTGTTTACGGTGTCAACCACTCCCAAAACCGGTTTGAGGGCACGACTCGCGATACCGGTCTTGAAAGCACGCGAAGTGACGTCGAAAATTGCAGCTCCGGTGGTCTCGGAGCCGGTTCCAGCAGTGGTAGGGACTGAAAATGGGTCGGGTCGTACCGCGGAAGGTCACGACTCACATGGGTACTTGCCTGCAATGAGAGGTCGTAGACTCTGAGAAATGGGAAGCCCCTTTCCCACAGGAGCATTGACAAAGTCCATCAGGTCGTTGTCCTTGTAAACGGTGAACCTGTGAAAAGTCGGGGGGCGCAGCTTGGAAAACGAAGAGGTACGAACAAGTTTGCAGCTTTGGCGGTGTCGATGACACTTCCGCCTCCGACGCTTTGTGATACGTGATTTGGAATCAGAGGGCTCGAGCGATGGGACGCGGTACTCACGCCAGGAAATGACTAAAGTCGTGCTGCCTCGCCCAGTCGATGGCCTTTCTCCAGCTCTCCTCGGTAGGCTCAGCAACCACCTGGTCGTAAACTTCGAAAGGAAGATCCTCCTGAGCTTGCAGGGACTCGAGAGCCTCGGGGAAGGATGAGATAAGAGCGAGGGGAAGATTGCAGAAAGAGACTCACGACGGCCATTGGCCTGAGATTGGCTACGATGGGGTCGGTGAAGACGCCGACCTGGAACAGAGATGGAAGAACGGGAAGGACAAGTGACTGTGAACGTACCTTGCGTGCTTTCATGTTCTTGAGATCCATGCCAACCTCGCGGGTGACGCCCTCTCCGAACCTGAGGTTGGATGCGGCGACCTTGCGAGGGAGCATTTGGAAAGAGAAGGGGACGTGGAGAGCTGGGGCGCACCTCGAAGGCATACTCTTTCTGGACGGCGTGAACGGGTGTCGCAAACCGTCTGAGCTGGTTCAGCGCGGCTGGGGCGTGTGGATGGGGGGAGGAGCAGCGATGGCAAGGACAGGCGGAGTGCTGGGCGGAGAGGTTGATGAGGCGGAGGATCGACCTCGTCGTCGTCGTCGTCGTAGACATCGTGCAAGGGGCGGGCGCAGTCACGTGGAAACGCGCTGTTCCTTGCAAAGTGCTACTGCACAGCCACATAATCGCGCCGCTCTTTTACATGGCCATCACAGCACCCGTCCAGCGCGCACACGGACCCGCTTTCCAGCGTCGAAGTGGCTCAGCCGCCCTTGCAGTCTCTCCTTCAACCACCACCACCCTTGCAGCCTCAAACACCACCCTCTCCCTCAGGTATACCCACCGCCCCCACCTCATATTCGCCTGACAATCCACCCCCAGCGACGTACAAGACTTGCTTTACATTGCGAATGTACGTGTTCCCCATTCTCGTCTACGTCCCCCGCTCAGTCGTCCCACAGATCACCATCGGAGGCGTCTGTAAGCATTCACCTCGTCTCCCACCGGCATTCCGAATCTCACCTCCATTTCAGCGTTCCCCGTTCAACTCGACACGGGCTCGTCTGGTAGGTCGTGCGTCCCCCAACCGTCCCCCTTGACCATCCTCGCCTCCTAGATCTCTGGGTATTACCTACAACAGGACCGCTCCCCACCGCCGAGGCTAGCGTCAGTACAGTGGTCTCTCGTCGCGACTCTCACACTGATGTCCTACAAAGTCGACCAGCTTAAACCTCTCTGTAAGCATCACCAGCCTTGGCCCTGCCTTATCAAGTAGAAAAAAACTCACGCCGGATAGTATGCCATCGGTTGGGCACAGGGTCCAGTAGCGTTCGCTTCGACAGATTTTGCAGGGTATCTTGGTCCTCTCGCTCTCTCGGGCATACACAGCTTATACTTGGGACAGTATCACTGTATCCCAGCAAGCATACTTGAATGCTTCGTCGGCTCAGAACCCAGCATTGTCCTACGGGACAGCAGGTATCTTGGGTATTGGCTTTGATTCTCTTTCCAATATCGATTTGGTGATGAACCACACCGGTTCGTCCTCGGGACGGACCCTGCTCTACAACCTCTTCCTCGACAATCCGAGCGAGCCCAACTTCATTACATTCTCACTCCAAAGCACTTCAGACGGCAACGGCATCCAGGGAACCTTTACTGTTGGGGAAACAGATCCCTCATATGCCAATGTGACAAATACAAATAAGATTCCGACATGGCCGGTCAACGCACCAACACGTTGGAATGTCCTTTTGGACTTGTTTATTGTTGGAACGCAGACAAACGCCGTCTCGACCACGGTAGCTGCGGCGCCGTCGAACAAGGCGGTTGTTTTACTCGACACTGGCACATCATACACGTAAGCGGTTCATTAACGATGGTCCTCGAAACGATGATGGACAGATATCTCAAGGTACGCGCCTACCGACGTGTGTACAGCCATTTATGGTGGCGTTTCCGGCGCACAGTACGATTCCAGTCTTGGCCAATGGGTCGTCCCATGCGACGCCGAGATTGACATGGCCCTTCAAATCGAGTATGTCTGCGTTTTTCTCGGACCGAGTATCCGCTGACGGGCTGTCAAGCAATCAGATCTTTCCCGTCCATCCACTCGACGTCACGCTCACTGATGTGGGTGACCCGAGCATTTGTGTGGGCTCCTTCATTCCACAGAGCGTGTCTGTGGGATCTGGTCAATTGTTGGTTCTTTCAATCCAAATCACGTCGTGATCGATCTGACTCCTTGTTTAGTGACTGGTTGATCGGTGACAATGTCCTCCGCTCAATGTACACCCTTTTCGATTTTGGCGACTTTAGCTCCTCGGGGGCAATGGGCAACCCATACGTTCAATTGCTTGCTCTCGTCGACCCCGAAGAAGCCTCTGTCGAATTTCATGATGTTCGAGGCGGTACCCCGAACACTAATATCACCTACAATGTTTCCAACGCTGGGTCTGGATCAAATGGATCTACGACAGTCACGCTGTCGACCGACGTTGCTACGGCTGTAGAGAATCTCTCAAAATATCTCCCAGCGGTCCTCGGTATTATGGCATTGAATGCGCTACTGTTGATCGTGCTTGTCATTGGGGGGATCATCCTGCTCTGCAGACGCCGTGGAAAGAATGTTCGAACTCGGAGGACGCCTGGAAGACTCAGCCCCATGCCAATGGGCGATCCCTCAGGGATCAGGCTCTCAGAGCTACCTGGGCAGGTCCCGCACACATACCAGCCGGTGTCGATGGCACTGACAGAAGACACACTTTTCGTTCCCCCGACCCCCGGCTTTAGGGGCGACTCTTCGAAATTCGGAGATCGTCCGAACTCGATTGCATAATTCAGACAACTCATCAGCTGTACTCAACTTTACTCATCGTTGGGCTACTGGCTACAGAGTTACTAATGCTTTTACACTGCCGTGGACCCTTCTGCTATTTGTGTCTTGTTGTCTCTTACACATTGTTTGTCTCATCTAGCTTGTGAATATATAATTTCTGCGTGTTTGCGGCAGCATCTAGGTGCGACATGCGGAAGTAACCATTAATTACTGCGAGGTTTACTGCCTCTCGCGGCAAGGTCAAATGAGGCTGCGCCGTCCTCCTGAGCCAACGTGGTCAGGTTGCCCAGCGTAAACTTCTTCTCCGATCTGAGGGTATGCCCAAAGGTGCGAACCACTTCCCGAGCGCGAGTTTTGAGCGAGACTAACCACTCTCGACGGTGTTCAGTTCTCGGGTCGTCCAGTAATTGATCGATGACACTCGCCAGCGCGCGGGCGAACGATGCCCGATAATATGGTTCGGCAGCCTTGTCTTGGAGGAGATTGTCAATGCCGACGTACTCTGAGAGCCAGAATGCCTGTAAGGCCTTGGGGCTGTCTTTGGTCTGTAGCGCGGTGCGCATAATGAAGGACATTGTCTCCACGTTTGGCGTGAGGCTCCTGCCCTCGGGCCGCTTCTGGACCCTGGGAGAGGCCTTACCATCGGATTCATTGAAGGAATCTGTCTGGATGCCCGTCATGAGCTGAAATGACTTGATAGCGCCTTCCCAATCGCCGGTGCGGAAGCAAGTCATAAGCACGAGGTGATAGGTCCGCATGTCGGGACGTAAATCGGGAATGTCGTATATAGCATCGTGCTTCAGGCACCATTCAAGTGCGTCGATAGCTTGGGAGGACTCGTGAGGAGAGGCAAACATGGCGAGGGATGCATGGGCGCGCAGAAGCTTGTGAATGTGTGACCTGGCCACGAGCGAGCGGACGCCAGGCCGATCGAAATCAAGATTGTCCATGATGAGATGCATGAAATGAACGCAGAGTCGGAATTTCTGCATTGGGAAGCAGACTTGAAGGGCAGCATCGAGAGTCCAGTAGTTGAGATATGGGGAGAGTCTGAAAGGATCTGGATGGCCGGGTCTCGTGAGACCGAGGTGGTGAGCGATGATGTCTAGCGCAAGATTCTGGTCGGCTGGTCGACCACGGGTGAGAGCACGTATGGTTGCTGCAATGAGGCGGGAGTCGAGCTCGAAATCCGGACGCTTCTGCAGGGTCTTTTCGATTTGTAACCAGACATGTTTTGCATCTGAAGCAGCAGCATCGCGAACGGACATGACACCTGCGCGTTCCTGGTGGTTGGTAATGGCACGGAGCATGGCTGTGAATACGAATCGATTTGGTGCGTGGGGGCCATCTTGGTCCATGGCAAAGTAGACATCGAACATCTTCTGAATATCACCCGCGGCGCCGAGGATGGATATGTAGATGACAATGGGGGTGAGTGAGAGTTGTGGGATGTTGTCGGGATCGTGATGCTTGATGGACTGGATATGGTTGAGGTAGTAGTGATACAGGGCATGCGCATTAGCGAGCTGTTTGGGGTGGTTCGACCAGTCAGAGATCTGGGAGAGACCCTTGAACATGGTCACGAATGTGGAGATGTTTGGGGAGAAGCCGCGACGTTTCATCTGCACGGGGATTAGGGAGGCTGCGGAGAAGGGCAGGGGAGGGACTCACGTCGGTGAAGAGCGCATACGCGAGCTGGAACTTGTTGTGGGACATGCAGAGGGAAAGCATGGTATTCCATGCGGGCACGTTCTGAGCATCTCTGGGCACGGAGCGGAGGCGCTGGACGGCGGCGTCGACGTTTCCGTCTGCGGAGAGCTGCTTGAGCTGCAAGGCGAGGTCGTATGGGCGGAGGAGGCGCGGACGACGGGGAGGGCAAGTTTTGGTTGCAAAGGCGCGGACCAAACTGGCGAACATCAGAGGACCGTGGGTGGGTCATCCGCTCGATCGTCACGGTACATAGCTCGGGTAAGCTCAGTCTATTGCATTGCAAGTCTATTACACCGTCACGCCTTGTCCAGTCTCAGATCCACCCGTCTAGCCGCCAGTCCGATCAAAAACAGCGACATGAACGCAGCTCCAACCGCAACCGGCTTCTTCAGGTGCGCTGACAACGGTACCTTGTACGAAACCTACACCCCCCGCGTCAGAAAATGCACCACCGAAACACAGCACAGCTCGACGTACATATATCATGGCGGTGTGCTTGTCAGTCAAATTCTTGTATGTCAACGAGACAGCCGGTCGCCCCGTCGTATCAAGGTAGCTCACATGCGTCGAAATCGTACTCGACAACGCAGGGAAAGGTGCCACGATGTCAATGTCGCTGTGATACTTCCACTGAGCATCCCGTCGTCACTATGTACAAGATCGAAAAACGTACGTCGCGCCCTCGGGCAGAATAATCTTGATCTCAGCCTCGTCCACCACCGATCCAGGGATGTGCGTCATGACAGGAACACCAACGATGTACCTCTGATTCGCTGCATCCCAGCTCACGGAGTCTTGGAGTGGGGTGTCGAACCCAAGAGTAAACGAATAGTTCCATCCACCCAAAAGGGGATACCTAGGGCGCATTTCAAGGATGCTGTGTTGAATGGCCTTGCTACCCTTGGGCACAGAGGGGGTTCGGCGCAGATGGGACGTGGACACATTCCCATTCAAGTCATAAAAGTACGCGTTGGTCACGCCTGGAGGGAGGTGTAGAGTCAAACCGCTGAGTATATGCGCAGACACGCGACCGAAATAATTTTGGCTTTGATGCTCGAGACGAGAAAAGTGTCCTTTGAGACTGACCACATTCAGAACGGTCAGCAATCAGCGAATGACAGGACGTGCATACTACTTACAGAGGACCAGCATTGTGAAGGTCAATCTTGTCCTCGATATTGAAATTGGATCCCCAGTGGCTAATTTCAGCCGAACGTTGGAGCTTCGTGACCTCAAGAACGGGGTGATCGTAATTGTAGTGCACGGAGACTGGCTGTTGATACTTGGAAAGGAACTCCGTGCTCGTAGAGGGACCCACGTTGTGGTAAGGTCCGTATGTAATGGTAGCTCCAGACTTGGTCACTGAGCCATCTCCAACGAATTCGTCTACCCCCTCAGGAGCAGAATAAGAAGGGATGTCCGGAGAAGCAGACCTGTACAAATCTTCAGTTCCATACGACGAGAACACGGCCAAATCGAACACACTTGACTTTGGTGCGCTGAACGAGGGTGGTGTAAGGGCTAAGGACGAATAAATCCGTTTCATATTTTAAAAGTTGAGGGTCTGTCTGCGCTGCATATGCGGGGTAGGAATGCGTTGCGTGCGTCTGGATCGTCTCGAGAACAAGAGTAATCGTTCCATTGACAGCGAGCTTCCTCGGCAATGTCACAGCAAGTTCATGGACGTCACTTTGGAACAGATTGGCGTCAGACTCCACCAGGCACGCGTATGGACGTCGACGTACGGTATATCACGTTCGCCCAAGTCAGCGATTTCGAGCGGCCACGTTTGGCCTTTGACCTTGGCTTCTATCCAACTCGTCTTTTCCCTCTCGTCCTTGCCAAGGGCGATGTGGTATATGGATTGACCTGGCTCGAGTGCCTTGACGGCGTAAGTGGTACTGACGTGTACGAGAGAGCCGCCGAGCTCAATGGCGCGCACTATGGCTGTATTTTCGAAGGCTGGGCCGGCCGAGGCAAAGGAAGGAAGCAGCGAGCTCACAAGGAGCAGGGAAAGTGTTCGCCAGCGCCACAACATGATTTCTGTGTGGTGGTTTTGCTCAAGAAGCGACGTGTTAACATGCAACCCGGTGGCTGTGACATTTAAGCGTACGAGTTGTATTCACTCGATTCGCTCGTACTATGTATAACTAAGTCTAAGTCTGTCTACCATTGCCACGTCGCTGCAGGGTTCCGGAGAGGAACGTCCTCGCGAACAATGCCAGCCGATACTATCCTCTTCAGCCGCATCTTACGCTTCTCCCCTTGCAACTGCTCGAAAGTCTGACCGGGCCGCAATATCACATTCAGCCGCGAATCTGGATGTACACGTATGCCGAATTTCCCTCGTCCGCGGGGCTCAAGACGTTTGAGTTGCTTCGGCCCTTTGGTCACCCATGCCTCGGCTGCGCAAATGCGTGTGTTAGCAAAATGCAAATTATTCACAAGTCAATGACGAAATTGGAAGGGATACACTCACAGACAATCAATTTCGAAGGATCCATCTTCTTGTACACGCTAGCGTGAAGCTTCGCAGTAGCCAGCATGCTCTTAATACGGCCGCTAGCGCGCTTCTCGCTAAATTGCATCTGCATGATAGCATGGTCGACGGGCTTCCCAGATATTTGCCTCCCAAGCATGTTCAGCTTCCGATGTGAAATCTTGAAGTTCGCTGTGGAGTATTTGTGCTAAGATCCAAAAAGAAGTTTCTCAACAGAGATGGCTTTCACGCATGGAAAAAGAGGTGTACCTCATGCGCGGGCTGCTTGGGCCGTTTCAAGACTTCCTTTTCCTGTTTTTTCTTGGAAGTGGACTCCTTTGCCCTTGCGTCGCTCGTGGGCACTCCTTGGAATACTTCATCTTGAGCAGGGGTTCCATCCTGGTGCTTGACCGCACGTTCAGACGCTTTCTTTGGCGCCGGGGCGAATTTCTCTTGAATCCATTGCATGGGATTCCAATAGCTGGTGGTGGGATCGATCAGGATGCGAGTGCGCTTGTCGGGAAGCATGACCTACGCTCGGCGACTCTGCCAATGTACTCTGGCGGTCTCGTGGTAAGAGTAAGGCCGTAGGCTGCGGCCTATATGGCAGTCTGTGAAACAAGTGAATTTGGATCGTCTGGCACTGTTTTCCGTACCCACTGTGTCTGATACTTTTTGCGAGCGCATGCATCCTTGTCAGACTCGACCGCACAAGAGAGTTTGTGTCACACGCCGGCTGTGTCACGCGGGCCAATATTGTCACACACGCGTGACCATCTTGACTGTATTCGCAGTTCTTCAACGCCGAGCACGACGATGCTCACCATTGGCACTATTCTTTACGTCTCCCTTCTCTTGATAAATGCCGTGGCAGTGCTCAGCGAGGACCGGTTCCTTGCACGGAGTGTGTTCTCCGTCCCTCGCCCCTTCCGTTCACTCAGCTCATCCCCCTTTTTGCAGTCGGCTGGACATCAACGCAACCTCAGAATTCCAACGCTGGTTTCCATCAGTCCTTTGACCAGTCCAGCTACGGTTACGCACAACAGGATGTCGGCGTTAAAGTCCGCATAATAAACCTCATCAGTGCCGTGCGGACACTCATGCGCAGTAAGCGTGTTCAAACATGCATGGCGAAATACACCATATACTCATGTAAACAAGTTCCCCTGATAGGATTAAACCTAGTAGTCATCGTGTACGAACTGATTCTTGGCGGCTAATCATGCACATGGCAGGCAGTCCGGCATGCCGCCGCATCATGGACATTTCGCTTCTCCGCCTAGCAAGCTGGGGTCAGAGCACACGCTGACTGACGATACCGGATCTATAGTATTGTTCCTGTGCCCCCTCAATCGTCACTATTCAGTCGTTCGTACTCCTCGTTGATTTGCCTGATGAAGTCGGAAGGCGTGTGTCCACCCTGTGTTTGATATGAAGATTATCTCCGTTGGCACCTCAGAACTCACGCACCTCACATTCGTACCAAGTGCCGTCACGGATACAAACTTGCCTGCCATTTATTATGATCGTGCAGCTTTTTCTATGCCAGAAGGGCCTCAGTTTTCATTATCAGTGCCCCCGCGAATGCTTACTTGATGTCCAACCGTACACTGTTCTGGACACTTTCCTGTAGCAGTTTGATGCCCTCTTCCCCCTGTCCGTCTTTGCCGGCGCACAGACTCGCCTTATCTGAATCCCATTCAAATCCGGCAGTCTGGGCACAGTTCACAGCTGTTTCGGGTAGCCCGATTTGATCACGGCCTTGGAAGTTCTGGCATTGAAGGAAAGGCCACCACTCTGAAGTTGGGTGGTATTTGGCGACGCATAACTCATACACATTTCCGGCGCACTCCTCCAAGCCGTGCATGCACGTTACCCCATAAGGGGGGTCTGATGGATTTGGCCTTTATCGTATTAATGTGAAGAACCCTGGTGAGTTATAGAATACATACGTTGCTATGAAAGAGAGGGAGATGTCCACTTTGTCGCCCACTCTCTGGAGCACGCGGTCCCAGACCGCCTCGCACAGCATGGCGTCTGGGCAGCGAGACATTACGCCAAGGACCACTGGAACCTTGGCATCCTCGGTGACGATGATTTGAGGGTTATCCTGCACCGTCAATGGATATACAGCTGCCTGTGTCGACACACTGAGACTGAAGAGCGCAAGAGCGGTGGTCAACATGGTCGTGGTATCGTTCCAAGACGGCTGCTGCTGTCCCGATCAGGACAGGATGGCGTCACAATGTGAGGTAAGCATACCATTGTGAAGACACTGCACCAGCAAAGCTTGCTGCAAGTCGCTGAGATTCTACTTAGCAAAAAAGACATGTATGCAAATCTGATAACACGCATGCAGATGATGGGCGGCGCTGGCCTGGAATGAAAACAACGAGGAGCGAGGCACTACGGTGCTTCTAGTGACTGAGCATTGTCCCACCACTTTCTCGTTTCAGGTTCGTCCAGCGGGGGTGTGAAGTATCGACATCGAGATTGAAAGGCTGTGGTATGCATGTCAGTACGAAAGGTGGAAGGTCAGGGGTGCAACTGACCCTCGAGGGATCGCTTTCGTATTATCTTTTCAACCGATAATTCATTGTGCACCTGGTTTCTCTGAACGCCAGGCCATCAGCGGCAGTTATTGACGGTAATGAAATTGCTTGCTTCTAACCTTCACCTCGTCGGCAAACAGCTCAGCTTGTGTCTTCCTCCTAGCCTTGGCATCGCCCTCGAGTCCGTCGAGTACCTTGTGCTTCTCGCTCATGGACTGATCCACAACATTCACGCAATATTCCACAATTTCCGTTCTCCGCTTCCAGTTCTCTAACGCGATCACAAGTTAACCCAACCACCCCTCGGGAAAGAGAAACGAATCCGAGTAGCTTACCGAGGAGTTCTTTCCATATGTACCCACAGGCCTGATCTTGTATACTGCCTTTTCCGCCGGTCCCTTCGCGATCTCGATCGCGGAACTGCGCATTTGAGCGATTCAACCTCATCGTGATGGTGTCATCGAGTCTGCGGTACTCCCTGAGAAGGTCTTCGGGGGATAAGCCACACCCCTCGAGGCAGTGTCAAATACTCGCCTTTGAACAGGCTGAGGTTGTGACATGTCGCTGCTGAAACATGGACCAGTTGCGGTGTCAGTGACGGGGCTTGGATTGCGAGGCTTCCAAGTGATGGAGAGGACTTTGAAGGCATTTTCGACTGTGCCGGCATGCCGAGTTGTCAATCACAGAACCCAGACGTGGCTGTGCCCTTTACCCCGGAAAGGAAGGTTCGGTGGTTCATCCATCCTCTCCCTGAGAAGGAGGCTAGCTAGCAGAGGTTGACTCGGATGCATTACATCGTGGCAATCATGGACACCAAACAATACTGAGATGAATCATGGGCCCATCACAAAAAATACTTTCCCCTTTGCCTTGACAGCTCATTTCGGGAATGGTCGTGATACAATGTGGATTTGACGTCGGCTCGGGCCATTCCACTGGCAGCTCATTGTTAAAAATAATTCCCGCCGCTAGCGCCATCCCTTATCCAAATTACCTTGTTTTCTTGACGTTTGATGGCCATGTGTCAAACAGTTTCCGAGAGACATGTGTAACGAGGTACGGAGATATACGCCGGCCCATCCGTTCTCTAGGTCCATCTGTTTCATCGTCGACGGTGAGAAGGACTCCTTGTCATCGCAACAACCGGTCCATGAGAGAACCTAATTAATGTACATCCATACTATCATTCAATGGCGGGGGTATATATGCAAAACACCTCAGTGTTCAGCACATAGCAACCTCAATTCGTCACTTTTGGCTCGATTTTTATACCCGGATGTCCAATATCATACAAGGTATCTACTACGCTAAAAACTAATTTTTTTTGTGCACTTGGACGTTGCCCGGCAGGGCGTGAAAGGAGGCGGGAGCAATGCGGGAGAGGTAATGCAAAATCATGTCACGCGCTGTCACAGCTCGTGATTAAATCTCCGCTGTCGGCACGGGCGGCGAGCGGGTTTTGCATTGTGATACCGCTTGTTGTGCAGTGCTCACGTTGAAGCGGAGTTGTTTTCGTACGCCCAGTGTCACGCTCTACAGATGGCGACCACTGATAAGTTGATTTTCATGTCATGTCATATGAAAATCAGGGATCTGAAGGTTGAGGAAGGGCGACAGTATCTTTTTTTTAATTACTGCATCTTGTCGTGTTAACACAGATTCTGTGTCGTGATCATCAAAAAATTGTGTTGGTGCCCATTGTGTATACACAGTATTCTTTCCATTGCTCGTGTTCTGCTCACAATATCGCTCTGTATTTCTTTGCAAATGTTCATTGGGTATCAGAGAGTACCTACAAATTATGTCGTAATTTTTGTGGAATGTGGAAGGTGCTATGTGTAGACCGGTGAATTTTGCATTGCAATAGCCTTTTGCATATCCATTATATCCCCACTGGCAGCAGCGTGCGGGTCCTTTTTTTCTGGCGGCAGTATCAACGGTGCTCTCACGATAAGTACAATGGATTTAGCATCCCCAGCCCAGTGCTGCGGAGTATTGCGTCCTCATATACTCTGACAGAAACAGAGCATAGCACTCCATCAAGGCTACAAGGGGTTATATTGAACATCCTAGAAATAATATGATGAGGGTATGTTCGGGGGAGGATCCCCATACATAATTATACGCTATAACAGCAGCGCAGCGGCGTTAACGAAAATTTAATGATACATATCAGTCTGTGACAATAAGTATGAAATACCACGCATCCAAAGAAATCAAGGGTGGTCCACCGTCGCGAGATTTACTCGTCCGAGCCGCTTATAAACGTGAATGGACGTACGGGGTCGGCAGTGGTGCCCTCTTGAGGAGAGGGGCCGGCTTTATGTTTCTTTTTAGATTGCCTTGGAACGTATCCATGCTCCTCGACCATGTGACGATGCCTCCGAGCGGGGTCCTTGAAGGCCATTCCGCATCCATAGCGGCAAACGTGGGGAGTGGAACCAGTGCTAACAAGGCTGCTGTGTAAGCTAGTCCAGTCCCCTGATGGACCAATACGCACTGGCCATGCATATGGGTATCCAAAGAAGTCTTCTGTGGGAAACCTTTCTTACACACTTCACAGATGAAGGGCCTAAAGGGGATAAGAGATTGCTTGTTGCAAACGCGTTATACTCACTTGTACCGTAAATGTGTGGTCTCGACGTGGCGTTTGACAAGTTGCTTCTTGGAGGTGTATTCGCACGTGGGCTTTTTGCGGTCCTCCGGCGTCGGCCACGTACATTGCCATTTTCTGGTGGTGCCATCGGGAGACAACGTCGGTTTTGCATATCGCTCCCACGCGTCTGCACCGTTACGGGGCGATTGACGTCGGGCGGTAGGCCGGGTTACCACCGCCTCTTCGCTAGCCTCGCTAATTTGAGGGCTTCCATCACGCGATGATCTTAGCTGGTCGTCTTCAGAAGAAGCAAGGGAATTGTTCACGGACGCCGCGCGCGCCAACGTGGCGGTCAAAGGCCGACTGGGCTGAGGGGGAGAATACCTATCTTGTTGCTGGGAGCGTTGTGCATATTGCGGGTGATGATCTTTCTCTGATAGCTGTGCCCGACTGGGAATAACTTAGTAGGTCAACGTGGGGGGGACGATATATATACCTCATCGACTCCATTATATTCCGGGTAGGAGCGCTCCGGACAGGTGACGCACTGCAACAAAAGTGTATGATAAGATTAAGTCATTCAGAGACATAGAGACCAACATACCACCCCTCGGGTGATGTACTACGCCGCTTCTTGGGGAGCATATTAGTGGCAGAGCGATGTGTTGATGTCGGAGAACTGATGAAGATCGATGAACAACCCCACTGGCGACAGCAGCAAAGAACGCACGAGATGACAGGTGAATCATGTATGCTCAACGCAGAGCTGGTTGACGCCGACCGCATGGGATCTTTATTGTCGTAGTTGACGTAAATGATGGGAGGGTGGCTCATTTGTGACGCAGCCTGAAAACCAGGCCACATGTAGGTCGCAGTAGGTGAATTAAAGACCGAAAGCGAAACAGGTCGTTGTAGACTCTCATTATTAGTCCGCGGCTCTGTTAGGGATGTCAAGGCGATGCGGCTTCTTGTAGCCATGTCCGGGTGAGATGAGGGTCAATCACATGTGAACAAAGGATTACCTAGAGATTGGCCTGTCTCTGGGGTTTACATGTTCCGTCGCGTTCCAAGACCGTGGAGGGGGTAATCGACGGTCGTGATCGAAATTGAATCCCTCACGAGAGAAAGGTGGCAAGACATGTTGTGGCCTGCTGTTCGCAGCGAATATATTACAGTCATATTCCGATCAACAACTCACTGTGCAATACAGAGAAAAAAAGGATGACGAACTTTGATGGCACCTTGAGAATGCATTCCGGGGGCTGCGGCTGTTCCGCCAATTTGGGAGATCGGGGTCGGTCAGACGTGGCCGAATGACTCGAACGCATCCTGTTGTACTCTGGAGATGGTGACTTCATGCCAGTTTCTCGTCGCTCAACTGGACGATCTGTTTGGTTCTCTTCGTGCGTCGGGGATTCAGAAGCCCTGCGAGGACATTGGATTATGAGTCACCCAGTGGCGGGGACGTGTGGCGTCAGCATAAGCGCAATGCAGGCGATACGCGAAAGCAAGAAAAGTTAAGACGCAAAGCGACGGAGTTCGCGCTTTTTGAAACGCAGGACGATGCACAATGCATCGTCGCATGGATTGTTAATCCAACCGCCAAGCTGAGAGAGAAGGAGAAGGCGCTATTACTTGCCATAAGTGCTTTTTAGCCTTGTCAAAGCGTTCTTCGGCCCCGGAAGCTTGCAGGGACGGCGGTGAGGCCATGGCAAATGGAAGGGAGGACAGGGGAAGGTGAAACGATGTTCAGATGTTGTTTGGACGGAGGAAGGGATTTAAGAACAAAAAGGACCTATTTTCCGGTGGAGATTGTGCACATAGATATACTACGCGATCAGCACTAAATCGAGTTTTCCCAGTGAACGAAACATGTATCTGGTCGGAGATCTGAAATTGTCTGCATCGGGCGTCTGGTCTCGATGCTCGCGGGATATAGCGCAAAGAAAGCCCTTAACCTGAAAAGTGCACAGTCCGAATGTGGAAAAGTGGACGGAACAGAGCGTGTCAGACGAATGCGATAGGTAGGTGGGTCCGAGGGCCATATCGATTAAACGACAACCGAAATATCTTACGTACGCAGAACCGACCACCGACCACAAGGCACATGTCAGAGCAACGTGAGGAACAGCTGATGCATTGAAGTAACGGACCTAATTAGCGCACTTTGCATTTTGGCCGACTTTGTCAACTCCGCAAGGCGTGCATTTGCGACCGGGTCTCAGAGCCACACGGGCTGGTTGGTTCACAGGATGTTGACAGCTGTATGACCATTATTTGGAAGCAACGACACAGCAGATCTACAACACATTGGCGAGTCGTACATTTCCAGCCTTGACATCGGGTCTGTATGAAAGAGTAAAGTTACCGATCTTGAGACAGACACTGCAATCAAAAGTGGAAGCTGTGTCGGGCCAGTGACCGTTTGGAGGGCTTACATAAAAATAATTAGCATCCGTGGACCGCATCACAATTCAGTGTTGTTCATTGTCGGAACGGCCGACTCAAGTCAGAGGAGCTGTGCGGAGTGCATGTTGGTGGATTCTTCTTCGCACTGATGCGAATTCATTTCCGTTTCACATGGAAACAAGGAGCGGGTTGGTGGAAGAGGTGACACTTCCCTGATCCGTCCAGAACGCCGTAGGGGTTTCATAGGCCTATCCAAGCTATCCACTTCCATGTCATCGCCACAGAGTTCCATCGCAAGGTATCCTCGATCTTGAGATTGGGGAGTGATGAAGAATGGTGTGATCGACTGTTCGTCATCGTCATGAGAATCGGGGTGGGAGCGTTTACGCTTGGAGGGAGATGGGAGGGGAGAATAGGTGCCGGATGATGCGAGGAATATTTGTCGATTGTTTTCACGCGCGGGAAGGGGGTAACCAGCAGCGGCGGTTAAAGAGATGGCAGGTGCCTGTTTCAAGGGTGAGGAGGGCGGTGAACTCAGATATCCTTCAGTGACGGCTACAATACACGTTGAAAGGGTGTGAGCCGCATTGGGGAGCGGGGAATACGTGGAGACACGAAACAGACTTTTTCGGGCGCGCATGGAGGCGGCGCGAATGCTGGCAGCCAAGTCTCCAGCAGATGTACTACATGGGTAGGATTAATGCACTGGGAAAAGAAGAGGAAATGCACACGACTGACGCGTCGCTCCTTTGAAACTGAGAAGCGAGCCTAGTCGCACGCTCGTCGTCTGTTAGGATACGTTTCATGGACGAAGGTAGCATCTCGCCGTGAGGTGCTGTCAAGTTATGCGTCACGTGATCCGTGACTGAAACAACGCAGCACATGTGCACACAATGCACCCCCCGACCGGCATCCTTCGGCATCCCCATCTCCGCCCAGATGCATATCCAGATTAGGAAATAACCCAGTCGTCGTCCCACTCTGTCCTCGCACGGGCCCCCCGAGCGCGACGCCGCCATGTCCCTCCCCCCCCTCCTCCTCCTCCTCGTCCCCGCCCTCGCCGTCGCCATCTCCACCAGCCTCCCCGTCCCCCCCCTCCAATGGCTCAACATCACCGACCTCATCCAGGGCACCTCCGCACCCTCCCTCAAGTATCCCTCCATCGGCTACGACGACTCCTCACGCACCCTCCTCCTCTTTGGCGGCGAATCTTCCAGCGGGATCCCCACCTCCCAAACCTATCTGTCCGTCCCTCTCTCTTCCTCTCTCTCTTCCCTCCAGCTCACCGTCTCTCCTCAGCATCAATTTCAACACCAACGAATGGTCCCTTCCCGCCCCCCAGTCAGATCTGCCCATGACTCCCCCTCCCGCCAGGTACATGGCCCTCAGTGGCGATGACTTCTCCTCCAGCTAGTCCGTCTCCCGCTCCTCTCCCCTCTCATCCTCTCATCTCCCCTCGCAGTCGCCATGCCCATCTGCTCCTCGGCGGAAGAGGCGGCAATGGTCAGCCGTTGTCCGACGTCTGGGTTCGTCCACGCTCTCTCCTTTTCGCTTTCCCGCTCACTCACATCCAGGAGTACGACTATGTCAACCAATTCTGGTCTCCGGTCACCGTCTCCCCCGGTGCACCTCCTCCCCGATGGAGCGCATCAGGTGGCCGAGACTATCGTACCGCCGCCGACATCACTTCCACAAACACTACCTTTTACATGTCCGGTGGTACAGATGGCCGCTCAATGTTCCCCCTCAACGAGGTTTGGCAGTTCAAAATCACCGGCACGCTCTCCTCCAATCTCGCAACAAACCACACATTCGGCAGTTGGTCCAGTCAAAACATCAGCAATCCGGGTGTGCCACCCGGATCCAGCGTCAACCAAGCTTCCGCCGTCCTGGGAACCTCCGTTGTCTCCGTCAGTGGATGCAATACCACCGCCGACTCCAGCGACACTTGTGCCGAATCCAATTCCTACGCTGTCAACGCAGGCCTTTCTCTTTCTGAAACAATCCCTCCTTCCTGTCCCGCCCCCCGATACGGCGGTGCATTGGTTTTTAACCCCTCCGCAGCCTCCTCCTCCTTTGCGTCGCAGCTTTTCCTCATCCTCGGCACTTTTAACTCTTCCTACTGGGACGACCAAGGCGGGCTTCAACGTGGTGAAGTTGCAGTCTTGGACACCAGCACTTGGGAATGGAGCAGAGTCCTTCCCGCAGGTGACCCAGGAACATCCGGCATACCCACTTTCCCTGCTCCTCGTGAAGGCGCAGTCGCTTATTCGTTCAATGAGGCACTTGTCGGTAGTAACCGACAAGGTGCCGCAGATACTATCGTTTTTG
Source organism: Boletus huronensis (assembly GCA_038093155.1). Taxonomy (NCBI): domain Eukaryota; kingdom Fungi; phylum Basidiomycota; class Agaricomycetes; order Boletales; family Boletaceae; genus Boletus; species Boletus huronensis. Next base: position 18,039 of record JBBPRS010000162.1, on the reverse strand, counting down.
GCGGCCAAGATGAGAATGGCACATACCTTGACGAAGTCTGGATCCTCAGAGCCTACAACGGTGTCATCACCGCTTCTAATACTTCCTGGGGTGGACCCACTGGGCAACTGGGAACTGGCCTCAGTGCCAATGGCGCAGGGGTCACCATTCAATACATGACCCAGTGCGCATCCCAGCTCATGCCGGCTCCAACGACAACCTCGTCAGCAGGTACTCCCACGACCTCGACTACCGTCTCCACCACCTCCGCCACCAAGTTTGAACCGTACGATGTGTCCTTCGCACACAAGCTTGCGGCCCCTCTCTCCGTCGCACTCCTCCTTCCCGCGATCCTCCTCGTACGATTAGCACTTTCGCCAGCGAAGATGATGCGCCCAACTGTCCGTAAATCCCCCTTTACCTATTTAGCGTCAGTGATTGCTATCTCGGCATACGGATTGGGGCTCGCAGGCCTTGTTACATCCTTTACGTCCATCCGATCCACGGTGGTCGTGACAAAACGTAGTGCTTCAAGTCCCATTCTGCAAACGGGACACGGCATAGCGGGACTAATACTGGTCGTCGCACTGTATGTCGTCGTACCTCTTCTCTATCTTCTGTCATTCTTTCGATCAGCACGACGTCGCCATCAAAAGGAAGTCATCGATCGTTCCGAGGCCGCTGCATCTCGCGCCAATTCGGTGGATATGGCAGAAAAGCTGGCATCAAATCCTGCTCCACAGCAGACACAATACCCACCTTCACCTCCTGCCTCACCACGAGCACGTTTACATTCATGGGGTGGCTCTAGTTTTTGGCTTGGTCGCCGGAGCCGGGAAGGAAGGATTTCAACCGACAGCGAATCGCTTCATTCCGCTGCACCTCAGCGAGCCTTCGAGGTAGTTAACCGCCCTGCACGCATCCGTAGGGCCAGCAACAATGGCCTCGCATATCCAAATATCGAGATTTATCAGCGTGTGCCAGTGGTACCTCGTAGTTTAGGTGATGTCGATTGGCTTGATCGGCGGCGCAGTCTAAATGCAGTGGTATGCATGATCTTCATGTCGCTTCAGGATCTGACGATGCTGACTTCATACTGTTTCTCCTGTCCCTGCCTTCCTTTCATCGCGATATCCATATGAACGATGGTCATCAAATTAACAGAACGAGCTTGATTACGTTGCAAATCACGGCAGAACGCAGGGGCTTTCGAATGGCTCGACTCCTAATACAGCAGACATGCTTAGTACTCGCGCATTGATGCCGGCGCCTGCGTTTCCCCGTACCACGTACGAGCTCCCATCGCCTTTCGACCTCTCGCTCCGCATTTTCTTTCACATGCTTGTTCTTGCACTTTGCGTCCTATCTCTCGTTGCTCTCTGGTATCGTGCCCCTATGTCTCTGTTTGCTGTATTCCTCCTCTGGACCGTCATTTTTTACACATCACTCTTTGCGCTCGCTTGGCATGGACGTCCAGGTAAATCGCTTCTCACTACTTTGGCTGCGCGCGCTCGCGGCCCACTCCCTCAGCCCGCCGCTTCCCCCGGTACACCAACCTCCCGCCCGCTCTCCATGACAGGCACGGATCAATATCCTTTCCCGACTGACACTCGCGGACCATACCTTCACCAACCCCCCTACCGCGCGACTGGCCACGACGACGTCTCCACAAGCCAAAGCCCTCGTTCCGTCGAGACAGATGACGACGACGATGATATAGACGAAGACACTAGACAACGACGGATAGAGGAAGAAATGGGAAGACGAGAGGTCTCGATTGTCACAGTCCCGAAACGCAGATTGTGGATTACGAACCCGTCATGATCACCCCATTTCTTATTCGCCTCTCCCCGTTCCCATGCTCACACATGCTCAATACTGACTACAATCGTGATGAGACCAAGATTGAAATCTTCACGTTTCCTCGCTTCTTCTATCAATGTTTTGCTGCCAAGTCATGTTTCGTCGTTTGCAAGCTCATCCCCCGCCTACTCCCGAGTTCACATCTCCCTCTTTGGTTCCCACCCGTGCATCGTATTATAACCCTTGCAACAAGTTAATCATCACCTTCATTCATGGATCCATGTCGCATTGTTTCACGGTATATTTCGAGTAGATCTACCCGGACATTTTATCTCGAGTACCGATGTACTTCTGTACGCCAAGGACATTAAAGGAGTGACTTATTTCTAATGTCTTCTTATTCTTGAGGGGAAAAAAGGAACCAGTCGAGTGTCATGTTAGGAGTGCGTGAGTACTGGAATGAATATTAATGAATGGTAAGGCCTTAAGGAGGGGAGAAACTGAAAGGGAGGGTGGAGTATAAATGACAAAAGAGTCTAGTTCCTCAACGTCCAAAAGTGATAAATAAGGGTAGAAAGTCTATTGTGCGCCCTCGACAGCGACATCGCGACGCCATCTATCCACGCGCCCATACTTGGCGGCATCATGCGCTGGAGGAGGAGAGGGAGGCATAGGTATGCCCAGCAAAGGGGGGACACCCATGCCCATATTCATGGGCGTTCCGAAAAACCCAGAACCCATCATCGCAGGGGAGCCAAAGTAGAAATTGTTGTGCATTTGTGCTTGCATCATCATTTGCTGCTGCTGCTGTTGTTGTTGCTGTAATTGGGCAAGCATCTGGTACTGTGTCTTGCGCTGTTGCTCGGGGTGGAATGCAAGTGGCTTGTCGTCGTCTTCGTCCCCATCATCCCCACCCATGAATGGAAGAGAGGTATGAGAAGCCATGGCGGGAAGTCGGGAGGCACGGAGACCAAGGGGCTGCTCGTCGTCCTCGTCCTCGTCGTTTCTTGATGGGCGTCCGCCAGAGAGATTGTCGAAGCTGAAATTTGGCAGTGATAGCTTGGACTGATTGACCGAGATCTTCGATTGACTAAGCACTGCTGCAAGAGGTTTGTCTTCGTCGTCGTCCACGAGCCTCAGTGGTAACTGCGTCGCCCGCTTGGCAATTCGCTGGGCGGCCGCAGTTAAGGGAAGATCCTCCTCGCTATCTTCATCCTCACCCCCATTTGGCAGTGACTCCGTTCGCAGGGCGGCAGACCCGACGTAACGAGGTCCATTACCAGTTGTGCGTCTTGGCCTTTCACCCTCGTCAGACGATTCTGCTACCCAGTTATCAGCCGCTTTGTCGGTGAAGCGGCCAAGAGACTGTCCCAGAGGAACGTTGTCGTCGTCGTCGTCGTCGTCATCGCTTTCACTTTCGCTCGACATATCATCATCTGCTGCTGGTACAGGCCTGAGAATAGGCTTCTGAATGGCCGGAAGCATAGGAGGTTCGGATAACAAACGAGACTCCGAAACATCCTGAGCACTCGCGTCGGGTTGTGGCGGCATTGATTCTGCTTCTTGCAACTTCGACTTGCCTTTCTTCTTTGTCTTCTTCCGCTGGCGTCGCTCTGCGCCTTCTTGCTCACGTTTTTTACGCTCCTCGACCTCGGCCTGTTCCTGAGCCTCGATCACCTTGAGCTTCTGCAACTCACGATCCCACAACGTGTCGACGCCAAAGACGGAGCGGCTTTGTGGGAGATCCCCGGTAGAAGCGGAAGCTCCAATGATAGGCGGTCTCTCGCCGCTTGAGTCCAGGAGTGGTCTGGCAGTGGAGCTTCGTCTCATGTATGCTGAGCCTCTAAAATCGGGGTTCTGCAAATTCGGTGCGGGGCCAAGCGAATCTGGATCAATCAGGGTGCTTGAACGTCTGATTTGTCCGCGGACCATCATAGAAGGTCGGTTATCACCCTGGAATGTGCTATGATGAAACAAAGACAATCAGCCTCAGAAAACTGCAATTGATGATGTCAGGCATACCGAGCCTTCTGTTTCATCTCCAGTTTGCGGTGTTCAAGGTTGTCGATCAAGCTTCGACCATATAATTTACCAGCAGGTCGTCTGATCTCCAACTCCGTTGACGGCGGCTCAGAAGGCAAGGGAACAGAGGAAGGTACCGGTGATTCTTCCTCTTGCATCTCGAAGTGAGCTTGTTCCCCATCTTTGAGTGCACGAGGGAAATGACGATCGATATCCGAGTAGGCAATATCCCTCTGCCCACCGACGATCAGCGTGTTTCTGAAAGCAAGCTGGGATAACGAAAGGCTTGCACGAGGATTCGGGATGAAAGAGTTGGAAGCAACAGGTACAGACAACCGGGAAGATCGGGCAGCCGGAGGAAGAGGAGGACCATCAGTAGATACTTCGAAACCGCTACGCGGTCTAATCGTGGACTGAGGTGGTTGAGCAACGACAATACTTTGCAAGGGGCTTGGCATGACGAGAATTTTCGGCCGGAGTAATTCTAACGTAGAAAGGGGTCGTTCACGTCGTGACTCGGCATCCACATCGTTTTCAAGAAGCATACGTGTGCCCATGGAGTTAACGGACAAGGTCCGACCATGCACCTTGGGATCAAAGCGCGAGGAACGGGATGGAGAAGGAGGACGGACGGAGAAAACGTTGTCATCTGCGAGCATGTTCTTTGATCCCATGGTGCCCATCGACCCGACCGACATGGTCCGACCTCGATTCGCCTTCGGGTCGAAGCGAGAAGCGCGATCTGGAGAGGGAGGTTGAACGGCGAATGGATTGACATTCTCATCGTTAGGGACACCGTTTAGCAAAGCCTTTGAACCCAAGCTTGCACTGGATTGTGAGCGCGCGTGAGCGGTCTGCAAATCTAAGCGTGATGAACGGGACCCTGGTCTTAGAATTTCCTCTGGACCAGGGGAGGACCGCCCTGAAACGGAGACAGAAGGGAAAGGGACGGAATGTAGAGGTGGTTGAACAGGGAGAGTCTCGATGAGTACATGCGTAGAAGCACGACGGCGTTGAAGTGGTGGTTGTGGCGACTGGAATTGGTCGAGGTTTGCCGAGGGCCGCACACGCCCAAGACTGTCGGGGGCACTCGCAGCGTCCAAGAATGCACCACCTGCGCCAAAATCATTCAAGGCTCCAACACTCATGGACCGCACATTTCTGCTGTGGGAAGTGTCACCGGCGACACTGTGCGCAGTACGCACTGGGCCATCGACGTGTGGATTGGGAAGTATCTCTGATTTCGCCCTCCCTTTACCCTTCCCCTTTGCCTTGTTCTTGTCCATGAAAGCGTCAAGTCCCCATGAGGTGAGGTCAACTTCTACGCCATCCTCGTTGGCCGACTCATCCTCATCGTCGGCGTTCCCGAAAGGGTTGCGGAGGGCGTCTACTGAGGCCTTTGATTTTCTATTTGGCGGATCGCTTCCGACCTCGCTTGGAACTTGAACACCAAGATAATCGATGCTCCTGCGGGACTTGTTCAAGGGGTCATGGCGACGGAGGTGTGCGAAGATGGCGCTCTCATGAGCGGAGCGGTAGGGTGCGTCGGGATTGTCTGGATCATTGTCGTATTCTGGATGTGTGACGGGGGAATTTATTCGACTGCGGAGCTCAAGCCAAGGCTGAGGACTCACCAAGCAGGGCTGCGGCGAGCTGCAGACGGGAGAACGCAGCGGGCTTAGCTGGTGGCATGATGGGCCCAGTTGAGCTGTGGACGTTGGTAGTGACTGGTCGAGTTTGAGCTGTGGACTGTTCTGATTCCTACGTTGGCGCGGGCGAGATTTCAACTCGAACCACCGAATTCCATACTCGTAGTACTGTACATCACAGTTCGTCGTGCGCAACAACTACGTTCCCCTCCTCGTCAATCTCTTCCACCTCTAGCTGGAATCCTTCATCGTCTATGAACGCATCCCATGTCTTCGCGTCTTCTTGGTACCTCGAAACCTCCTCGGGAAGCGACGGATCAACGGGCGGCGCAGGCTTCACAGTACTGTCTGTCGGCGCAGTCTCCGACACACCCAACGACCGTCTCAGGACACGATCGACCCGAGTCAGGAACCTGAGGCACCGTTTCGTCAGTCAGCAGCAATTACATATGCGTCCGGCCGAAAACATACAGATTGGAGTCGGCTACGTCAAAGCCAGAGCGGACAAGTGCTCCGTCGATGAGAATCGCGGCAACCTCTTGAAGTTCGGCCTCAAGTTCCTCATCCCCCACTGCACCATCTATCTCCAGTTGTTCGACCCGGTGGAGCAACCCCTCGATCAGAGGCGACCGAGGGTTAATCTCGAGTACTTTCTGTTTTTTCATCACGTCTTGCATCGCCTCGTTCTTTGCGCCTCTGTTCGTGGCGCTCATCAGCTTTTGGACATTGGCCGTGTAGCCAAAGCTGTCCGCTACGATGGCGCATGGGCTCGTTACCAGCCTGTCAGAAATAACAACTGTGTCTCGCGGTCAGCTTGGGAAGATCTTTCAGCGCGAGGACGAAATATTTTTTACCATCCCTCGCATTCTCGCCAACCTGGACCTTCAGCCAGTTGAGCAAAGGCGCGAACCTCTCCGTCAGAGAGGCCATGCTTTCCACTTCCTCCTCGGAGTCTGTAGCGAATCTTACTCATTACTAGATTGTGCATCAAAAGTAATGCCTACCATCTCCAAACCTGAGACCAGCCTTCGCGACATCTTGGAATTGAACGCCCCTGTGAACATTCAACGTCTATTCCGCATAAATTTTATAGCATAACTCACTTCCAGCGCTGCAGATTATGTATCAAGATCTCGTCCAAAGGCTCATTCAACAGTAAGACCTCATAGCCCCTCGCATGGAGCTTCTCCACGAAAACACTACCTGCAAGATGCTCGGCAGATTTACCCATGTCAGCAAGATAGAAGATCTGCTTCTGGCCTTGTTTTTTATTACCAACATACTTCAGAGTTTTGGGTGGATCAGTCCTACAGTCATCGTCTTTCACCGTGATGCACGTACATCATCGAGGGAGGTATCATTATTCTGGTTGGTTGTGTAACGCGTCAGAGCTGCGATTTTCTCGCGGTTCTTGCTGTCTTCCGCTGCGCCAAGCTTAAGAACGGTGTTGTATACTCTGGTGATCTCGTGGAACTTCTCCGGATCTTCCTCGGCAATCTTTCCAAAGAGCTGAAGGAGGCGGCGAATAATGAGGTTCTTGATCTGTTTGAGGAATGCACTTGACTGCAATGTCTCGCGAGATACGTTTAGAGGGAGATCCTCAGCTAGACACGAACCAACACATTCAGTCACACTGTCGGTGAGATAGGCAAGGTGCGTACCGTCAATTATGACCTTGACCCAGCTAGCCCACTTCGGTAGAGCATATTCACCGAGATCGGAAGTGATGAATACGTGCTTCACGAGCAGTTTGACGTCGTTGGTGGATACATCAAGTGGTTGGTTGAAGAAATCATCAGATCTATAGCATATCAATGATCAAGTTTCCGTGCTCAGGCTCGCGACTCACAAGCGAGAAGGAACATAAATGAGTGCGCGGAAGGAGACACCATCCCCGGAATCCCCAGCGAAGTGAGTCCATGCCAGAGGCTTTTGAGAGTCCTTAGACGTGGCTTGGTACAACAGTTTATACTCCTCGTCTGTGACAGTTTTGGGATCCCTGATATTCGTTAACACAATTTAGAGTCCCTTTCGCTCAGAATGACAGGGACTTACCGCATCCAAAGAGGAGGTTGAGAGTTCATGTGCTCCCACAAGCCGACCATAACCTTCTTTGTCTTGGGTGCAACAGGCTCAGACTGCTTCTCCTCCTCGACCACAGCTTCCTCTTCAACATCTTTTGCCTCAGGATGATCTTGCATTGTTTCTTCTTCTTCTATAGGAACTTCCTTCTCAACCTCGTTCCAAAGATAGATTGGGAAAGAGGTAGAGAATACCGAATGCTGGTTGCTTTCACAAATTTCAGTGTTGATGTACATTGCAGTTGCAAGGCATACATACATGAGCATCATCAGGTTCGAGGAGACCAAATAATGCTTCGCGTCAGTCTTCAATTCGAGAGTAACTTCTGTGCCGTGTCCGAGGGTATTTCCGCGGGGGTCAGGATATACTTCAAAACTGCCTTCATCGGCAGAGGAGTTAAAGATATTTTGCGAGGGGTTGGGATGCTTAGAGGACTTTGGAGGAAGAGAAGCGACTGTGACTTTATCTGCGACAAGAAAACTAGAAGCGGTGATTAAGGTACTCGGTCTTGGATCAGAGTAAAGTGTAGAGTGATAAGCACCTGCTGTAGAATCCGACACCAAAGGCGCCGATCAGGTTACCAGAGTTGGTGGTGTCCATGGTGTCCGTTTTTGCAAGGAACTCGGAAGTGCCTGATTTCGCAAGTGTTCCCTGAGTACGACGTAAGTCTATTAACCGCCAATACCACCTCATCAGCATACCAGGTTGCTTGTCAGTTCCTCCGCACTCATCCCCATGCCAGTATCTAGGTCCATTAGCTTCATCCAGAACATGACTGCAAGGACGCATACCAGTGATGATAATGCGACCACCAGTACCATCTTCATTCTTTACAGCTTTGATGGTCACGTTCAAGGGAGAAACACCGTCATAGAGGTCTTTCTCCACAAGAGCGGTCAGGCGGAATTTTTCAAGAGCATCATTGGCATTGGAAATCAGTTCTCGGAGGAAAACATCCCTAAAGTTACTGGATCAAACCCAATAGGCAAGGAAGAAAACAGAATGCGATACCTGTTTGAGTAAAGACTGAAGAGCGCATGAGACTCCAACACAGCACGAGAGCAAAGGGATACTTACCTGTTGATGACTATCTTGCGAAGACGCGCTACATCGCTCTGCGCATGGATTAGGAATGGGCACAAGAGTCTTGCGAGACACGCACCTGGTATTCGTGCTTGACTCTTGCGGCATCGGTGGCATCCCGTGCTAGTGTATGGGATGTGAGGACGGAGAACACCAAAACCAACGAGCGGAGCAGACGCATCGTTGAGACACCAGAACAAGACGAGGACACGTATGCAACGCGAAATCCGGTGGTAGGCCCTGATGCAATCCTTTATATACAAAGTTCTGATCGAACTTTACTGACGTGTCACAAGTCATGTGACTGACTTTCATTGTCACGTGCTAGACGCGTGGTCTTATAACAAGTTGTTCGAGCAAGCGCGTCAGGTTTGATTTCTCCGTTTCTCCGTTGAATCATCAAGGCATCTATCGTCTGACAAGCTTCGAGACATTCATCACCACCGCGTGGTAACTAATGTATTACGCATGGCATGGTAGCCGGTGCCGTCTGCGGAGGACGCGCTTCAACTGGAATATGGTCAAACATGAACAGATAACTTTGGCGCAGACAGATTGGCCAAGTAGTCCTGTGGTATAAATCGTAGACGAGGATGAGTAAAGAATACAGAATAAATTTGGGAAACAACGCACTCGAATCCACCTCTCCCTCTGTTCTGGGACATGCTCAAACATGATATACCTCTTGTCGTTCTGAAGACCATTAACCCGTAAGATCTAGGCGATTCGGAATTCCTGTGAGACTCTTACCTTGAGCACTTTTACGATGTCCTCCAAGTCGACATTTTTAGCCAGAGCCTTCATGTCAACTTTCCCACCGAAACCTTCTCCCTCGTCTTCCCCTAAATCCTCGGCAACTACTCCCCCGTTGACACCCTCACCACCCATCTTCCCAAGCCTTCCCCAGAATTCCACGAACGCGTTTTCGGTCAACATCTCGTCGAATGCCTTCCTTGCATCAGAATTCCTCTCCCTCTGCCATTTGTCAAACTCCCTCTCCAGTTCCCGGAAGTCAAGTCCCAACTTGGTGGCTGGTAATGATTTCTCGATCGATTCAAGAGGAAGATGGGAAAAAGCAGTTGCCAGAGAGGGTGTGTGCGCATCGAATAATGCATGCAGAGTATTCACATGCTTAGAATAAAGCTGTTGCATGTGGGAATGGAACAGGTGTAATTGTTGATCTCTCGGCAAGGGTGAATTTATGAATCGAGGATCCGTTTTCAATTGCGGAAGCACGGCATCCCAAGAGAGCTGAGTGGATAGTCAAAGTCTGTTCACGAACACGTTGACAGCGTACCTGGGGATCTCGAATAGCATCCGTCAAAAGCGTACTGCAATAGGAGAAACAAGTTGTTAAGTGCCACAGAAATGATAGTTTCAGGGGAGAGAATCCTGGCGTGGCTCACCGGAACGCTCTTTCGCCCTCTTCCTTGGTCAATCCCAACCTAGACCTCCCAATCTCCGCTTCCGTGCGACCACGTTGAGCCTTCACTTGTTCTTCGCGCTCCTTCAAAGCACGTTCCTTCTTCTGTTGACGTTTACGACCGGCCTCTGTTTCGTCTACTGGTACACTGAACTGCGTTTTGTCGACCTTGTCTTGATGATTACTACTATCGAACGACCCACGGGCTTTCAGGAATGCGTTGAAGAGTTCCTCTCTGAGTGTGGACGAGCCAACAGCATCATACCGTGGATCATCGGACAATTTCCATTTGATCTTTGGAGGGATTTCACCAAATAAGAAACGGTAGAAAAATAAAAGGGGAGAGGGCTGACATCTTTCCAAATCGAGTCCGACTCTACCATACCACATTCCCGAAGCAGGGCAAAGAAATCTGCTTCCGCTTTCTCGGCGGCAGCACGCTTTTCTAGTCAACGATAAGTTCCCGTTGTCATGCAGACAAGAAAAGACATACTCTCTCCAAGTTCTTTCAAGTAATCCTTGAAGCATTTTTCGCGCTCACGATCATCTCTGCCCCAGCCGTAGAAACGCCGATCTTTCTTCCATGTCCGACGAAAGTCGATCCATACAGTGCGCGTACTCTTCACCTCTTCACGGAGCAAGGAGTCGAATTCTTCTTTTGGATTCGCTTGTGATTTTTCCTTCTTGACGCTTTCTTGTCGCAGCTCACGAGCACGGTCTCGGCAGTATTCGTCGAAAGCGTCACGGCGTGCTGAGACAGACGGGAGGAGTACATATCGAGGGTCGGAGATAAAAAGAGGTAAAGAGGTATCCCAGGGGTGCAAGGGGTTGATGTCCTTCTCTCGCAACAACGTCTGTGATAGCTGTGAGCGTCAGAATAATCGATTAGTGCGGACCCGAATACCTTGAAGAGTGCCTTTGCTTCATCAAGAGAAAGGTCGACACGATCGGGCATGTTGAGTGGTTGCTTTTCCTGGGCTCTCGTTGCCTCTGCTTCTTCTGCCTCCTTTACTCTCTTCACCTCTCCTTCTCGTCTCCTCTCGTCTTCCTCTGCCTCTGCAGCGAGCTGAGCCACAGCCTCCTTCTGCCAATCCTCCTCACTCTCCTCGTCCTCTTCTTCCTCTTCCTCATCCTCATCCTTCTCGATCTCGATCTCGGCCTCTGCATCTTCTCCACCGTCCTCCTCAACACGTGCCTTCTTGGTGATGACTACCTCATCCAACGGTTCGAATTCACCGCGCTTTCTCCGTTTCACAAGCCCCTGCACCTCAGCCTTGATCCTGTCCACTTCCTCCTCCTCCTCCCTCTCCCGTTCAATCTTCATCGTCTCTTCCTCGTTTTCTTGTTGCTCGAGTCTTGCCTGTTCTGCCTCGCGAGCTTCCGCGCGCTCGAGTTCCAGGAGAGCTTCCTTAATTTCTTCCGGGACTATCCAAACACTTTCTTTCCTCCCCTTGTGTGTGTAGAATGTATTCCCTTCGGTGGTCGTCACCCGGAGCCATTCGGTGCCCGAGATCGGCTTCTTGACGAGGGGTTTTTCTTTCTTTTTCTTAGGCGGTTGAGCGGTAGGCGGAGGTACGGCGGGAAACGCAGGAAGAGGTCGAACATAGGTTGATTGCTGACTCGCTGCATGATAGTAGTAGGGCTGGCCACCCGGTCCTGTGTAGGGCGAACAATGCTTGAGCTTGCAGTACACTCTATTCTGAGTCTCGTTGTACGTTACCGACGTGCTCTGTCCAACCAGGTGGTAGTGGAGGGGGACCAAAAGCGGACATGGGGAGTACAAAAAGTTGAAACAGGAAGAGGTCAAGTTGTCGATGCTACACGGGCTTACAAACGTCGACTCTCTCTTTGCTACATTTTTGGCGCCGATGACTATACACTTTGGTAACATGCATTACGAGAACGTCGACCGTAAGTCGTCTGATCAACAAGTCATGAAATTCGTGAGGGCTGAGAAAATACATCATAAGTCGTGAGGATATATGCAAAAGATACAGAGTATGGTTGGTTAGACTACCGTTACATGCTGAGCGAAGCGTGAGGACGACATGTATTACTGAGATGCCGGTGGTTCAAAGATGGAGCAAGGGTGAGAGTCGAGAACGGGAGGATGCAATGCACACATAGATGTCAAGGAAAGATCAAACGTAAAACCTTGCGTCCACACGTCAGCCAGCAGAGACCGAGAGACGGGCAGGTTGACTTACTTCTTGTTAATTTGGTACAAGAAAAGGTTGATATTAACTTTGACTAGTCCATTAAAAAGCGAGAGTGAAGCCTGGTTCTCGAATTGCGCCTGAAGTAGGTCCTCCATACGGAGATCTGTGGTGCCAATTCGGTTCGTGATACCGAGGGTATTGTTAAGGATCTCTACGTTGAAAACGCCTGCTTTCTCCGACGAGATGATGACATCAATCTTATCAAACTGGCGAGGGGAGAACTTGTCGATCGACAGGAGGATGCCTTTCTCGTAAAGGTCTTTGGCGCTGTATCTGAACGAACCAAATTGAGGACTCTTGCCGGATTTCTGCAGGTCGCGGAGGTGGAAGTACTGCTTTGTGAATGGAATAACAAAACGCTTTTTTCTGGAAAACGAAAGATCATATCAGTCCCCCGCATGAGACATGGCGCAGTTTCCTACCCCTTCCCTCGCTGCATGGTAGCCATGGCAGCTTCCACGTAGTTGTGGTAACTATCTATTTGCTCTTCAAAGTATTTCTTGCGTTCGTTGAGATATTTGAGTGCATCCATCATACTGTCCATCTCTTGTTGTCGTTGCAGTCGTTTGCGGTGCTTGCTGCGAACATCACTTGCAATGGCATTTAGAATGCCTTGAAACCCATCGCTCCGCGTGATCCTCCCCAGCTTCTCCAACTCGAGAAGGAAGAATATGGCATGTGCTTTGACTTCCTTGAATTGAAGTCTGGAAATAGATCAGCATCATGCTCCTACGGGGAGAGCTGGTATACATACGATCGTATGTCTTCAAGCCTGTACCCAGATTCCGGACCACTGGTTGAAGGCATGCGCCTGTTGACAGGCTCGCTATCCATTTCAGTCACAATAGTCTCCCAACGCAGTTCATCTTCTTCAGTTACTTGGCGCATCAAAGACTCGACAAGGTCTTGAGCAGGTTGAACGCGAAGGATTGCTAGAACACCACGTTTAGCTTGAACCCACAACGCTTTTTCATCTGCTTGAGGATCTTGAAACAACATGAGCAAAAGATCCAGGCATCGAAGCGAAACTAACCTCGGACACGCGCAAACCTGTTCGTGAGCTCTAGAGTGATAGCTTTATCTCGAGCATCCTTTAACTCGTCGTTATCGAGATGCGGAACACCATCTAATTCGTGCAATATGACACGCAGAGCATCATCGCGGGACGGAGACTCAACAAATAAGTCAGTTACGAGCAATCGTGAAAATTAAAGATTCTTACGAGTTTGTCCTGATACTTTGAGAGTAAAGCATGCATTCCATATACTTCATTGGGTGAAATATAAATAGGCTTCGGTTGAACGGTAGCGTCCAAGAATTCATGTGCATGATAATGAGTCTCAGCATCTGGGACATCTGCGACTGTAAACGAAAACGTAAGGTAACGTCGACAAACAGGATGGCGGGGAATAATCACTGTGGAGCATCCAGACTGTCATTTCCGCGATGGTCTTACGCACCATCTCATTGATGGGTACAAATTGGGGACTGTCTTCCGAGAACTCGGAGCCCGAGGTAATTTGCGTGAGCACCTGAGATATCTGTGCGAGATTCTTCCTCGAAGCGACGTCAACGGTGGGGGAGACCATATCAAAGGTCTCCGGAGCGCTGGACGGAGAGTCAAAAGGAGTCTACTTGTGGGGTGAACGGAACAAACAGGATAGCCGGGTTGAGGTATCTGTAGAAAACCAGCCTTGCGATACATGCGGCGTAGGCTTTGTCTGGTGCACCAGGGAATCTTTCCTAAACCAACATAAGCAATACAATAATCAAAAGACTGTTCCTCGCTTACACGCAAGGAAAGCAATGTCTCGCGCGCTATGAACCGCAGACTGTACGGCAGCTTTCTAGTCGATTGGATGATAGCTACCATGAAAGCTTCACTCCACCATTGCAACTTCTGCAAATCTGGACAGCGTTGTTTGTGAGTGGTTGCGATATGATCTCCGAGGCCTCACATACGTCTAATGTACTCGGCTCTGGTGTCTGGATCCTTTAGAGCTTCGTAGAAAGGGAGGTCTTTGACCTTTGCACTTGCTCTACCAGATCGCATTTCCTCGACGTCGATCCTCGCCCGATGAATCTGAACTTCAACTGAGGCCTTGTCACTGACAAATAGTGCAATACATACTATGGAGGGATCTGACTCCAGATCAAGGTCGGCGGCTTCAACGAGTTCCCGCACGATGACTTGGAGCGTTTCCCGGACATAGGTGACCTGTTTGGGTCGGAGGTATTGTACTGCGATATTGATGTACATTGGATGGCCACGAACGACATCATCGACTGTTCGGGCACCAGAAACTTCCTGACGAATGGACAGCTGTGGGTGAACGGATGAACAACTGTATAATCGCAACGATCCCATGCTGGCGATACTAACCTGGAATAGCTTAAGCAGAAGGTAATCTTCTCGTCTATCTTGTCCGTATCCAAACAACGTCAACACAACGCGCTCTACCAATGATCTATGCTTTTCCGAGTCATCGTCGGTCAGCTCTACAAACAGCTGACTCAGATAGTCTCCCTGCGTCTGAAGCAGGTGAAAGAGTTGCTGGTATAGTTCGAGTTTCCGCTTGGCTGCATGATCCAAAGTGTTAGGCCCGGCAAAGGGGTCACCGTGAGCAGCAAGAATGGAAGCTCGTGCGGCGTGCGCTGCGGCGCTATCTGCACCATACATTCGTCGTACCTTGACGAGCTCCTCAAACGACTTGAGGTTTTGCACTACGAGCGCAATCTTGACGTCCAGATCGTTCACGTCGTTCTCGAGTGCCTGGTTTTCTCTAATGTTCTCGACAACCCTTTTCCTCAACCTCTCTACTTTGATCTCATCTTGGAAATCGCCCTCTGAGTCGTCGAGAAGATGGACAAAGTTCTTAATCGTGCCAACCGTGACGTTCTTGCCGAGAGTAAGCTGACGATATTGTTCGCGCGTCTCCTTTGCACGGAAAAGGGACTGGATCTTGATGACTTTATGCAAGTTCTCGCGATAGTACTGTATCTTTGCGTGGAATTTGCGCCTCTGGAGAACACCACGTAGTAGTGCCTGTAGCATTGTCGCGACGGGCTGACTGCACCACATATGATCACGCCATGCGATGTAGGCTCTGCGTACTAGATAACCTCTTGCAGCAGCTTGCAAACCTGTCACATTGGGTGCCACAAATTCGAGTTTCTTCTGTTGCTCCCGGTGCCGGTTACGAGTCAGTGCGGCGCGAGCGAGCGCTTGGAAACCCCCCACAGAAGAGACGACTTTGATCTCGGATAGTGCTTTGTTGACGTTCTGGTGTTGCTGACGGGCAAGACTTGCACGAGCACGGGCTTGGAGACCTATCAACATTGGGGTCGCTCGACGAAGACTACGGATGAGGTTGAGCAAGCGTTTACGAGCGAGATACGTCCGAGCTGCGGTTTGAACTCGGATGACGGTAGAAGATACGTCGTCCAGTTTCGCAAGCTGCGTCCGGATCCGTCTTCGCACGAGTACACCTTGGCACTGCGCCTGTAAGGCAACGATGCTACCCTCCGTGAGATCAAGCTTCCTCAGTTGCTCGGACATCGCAACCCTCTTCAGGAACCCACGTGCAGCCGCTTGCATGGACACAACAGAGGTTGAAACTTCGACCTTGGCAAATGTCTTGGATAGCTCGCTAACGTTTTGTCTCGCAATCTTGGCCCGCGCGGAAGACTGAAACTTTACAAAAAGTACCCGACTGCTCTGCAGTGCCGCTTTGAGTCGAACAAATCGCCGCCGCTGGAGCACGCCCCGAATCTGTGCCTGTGTTTTAACAACAGGCTTGACGGAGGCCCGAATTCGGTCAAGGTAAGCGAGCCATTGTCTACGTTTCAGGACCGTGCGAGCGGCGGTTTGGAGGCGAATCACCCATAACGTGAGATTGACAGTTTCCCTGCGGAAATCAGAAACATGACGTCGTGCGATAGCACCGCGACATATTGCTTGAATCTTGGGTACATATCGTTCTGCAAAACGGAGGCGGGCGTGTTGGGTGGCCTGTGCTTTTCGAACTAGGAATCCACGCGCCAAACATTGCAAAGCACGGATGGAATCCTCGCTCTCCAAAAGCAAGCGGTCTCGCCCTAGGATGGATACAAGCCGTGATGAGGCAAGAAAACGATTCGGTATGGCGACGCTCACGCTCATCCTCGGTCTCTATTTCGACCTCTGGGTCTTCGTTAATCTCTTTGGCGAGTTCCAGACCAACATTGCCAAAGTTGGGCATCGGAACGCCAGCATCATTGAGCCCTTTCTGTGTCTTTTGAAGCTGATCGTCGGAGAACTGCAATTGGCCGAGCAAGTTTCCGATACGCTGGGCTAGTCCTCGCCTAGCGAGAAGATGACTACGCGAGATGAGTTATTGACGACCAGGCAACACTCGTAACGTACCTGAGGGCGTGAATGCAATAAATGACTTTGGGGAGATTTTTCTTCTCGTACAAGTCCGTGAGCTCGAAGATAAAGCACTAGGGGATAATGAATGATGGGAGGATATCGAGAGTGAACGAGGGAAGAACCTACTTCGGGAAGACCAACTTGTCGAACAAAGACAAAAAAATAGTTGATGTTGTCGGAGTGTCGAAAATCCAGCTTGGACGACTTTGACTGGGAAACTGGTCAATACCAGAGAGGGGGAGGAGAGAGAGAAGACTACCTCGTAAATGCGGCGAACGATCTGTTCGCCTTGGAATGCTCTGACCAATTTAGCGAGGACGACACCGTTCCTTAGCCCTTCTTCCATCTCCACGACACCAAAGCCGAGTTCCTCGCCGAGACAACCTTCTATCCATTGCTGGGCCTCGCCGACGTGACACAGATACTCGTAGGCCTGGAGCAGATGCCTCTGTGTATCTGCCCAGAGACCCCTTGTCAAACGGGAGGAGGGCAAGGGGGAAGCATGAGCGGCTGTGGGAGTCTTGTCTCGGGACAAACGAAGGCGACCAGGGACGCCGGCAACGTCATCGGAGTCAGCAAGACCGGATGCGGCTCGCTCCTGAGAGACGGGGGAGAGGGGAGGACCGTTATGAGCACGAACGTGGTAGAGGGGATGTTCCTTTCGTGGGGTGGTCTGGTGCACTGGGGGAGATGTGTGGTCGTGGTCGTGGGGGGTGTCATCGCCGTCTCCGCTGGCTATGCGGGGAAGATGGCGACCGAGCCTGCGGGCGCCGATCTGTCCATAGGTGGATGCCTTTTTGGTGCCCATGTACGAACTCTTGTAGGGTGTGGGTAACATGACGGAAGAGGGGACAGGGGTGGGAGAGGAAGAATACGAGGTGCGGGATGAAGGAGGATCGGGGGAAGGGGAGGGAGTGTGGGCACGATCGAGACTGGACGATGGACGATGATGGGGCTTGTCCGGCGGGGTGGGTATGGAGTAGTGAGAGGTAGCGTAGACCGAGGTAGGGCGGCGATGAAGAGTGGAGGCGGAAGCGTTGGGGGTGAACGAGGGTCTGGAGAGCGGAGGAGAATCGGAAACCTTGTTCAATGCATGACGGGCGGCGGCATAGCTGACGGTGGAGCTGTCGAGGGTATTTGAGCGACGCGAACGCGGGGACGGGGTATTAGATGACGAATCCGGTACAGTGGGTGGAGGGGGGTCGGAGGGACCTGGTATGGAGGGGAGGTGGGACGGGGCGGATGGTGGCAAGCGAATGCGGTGGGGAGATGGGGCAGCGGAGGAGGGGGAGTGGGGGATCTCGACGGAGATGCCGGTGGAGTTGGGGGAGAGGGGGGAAGCGACGATGTGGGCGGGGAGGGTGTGGC
>JBBPRS010000161.1:0-47926 GCA_038093155.1 Boletus huronensis | reverse complement strand
GCGGGGAGGAACAGAGGAGGGCAATACGGGATGGACGTGGATGAGGTTGGTCCTGAGCCGGGCGATGGTGCGGGTGCGGGAGTAGATGGACATGGGGAGGACGCAGAAGAGGAAGGTGATTTCCCTGATGTTCAATTGGAGGAGTTGTTGGAAGATTTTGACGAGATGACGCTGGGCGATGGTGAAAAGGCCAGCTGAGGTGGAGTAAACGGGGATCATACATGTCGGTTGACACAACCGCAGAATCCAATGCGTGCTTGTAGTACTAAATTTTACCTTGTAAGTTACGCTCTAGCACTCGGCCGACACAGCTGAGGCTACTACTGTAAAATGCATTCTGTTCGGTTCCACGAGATAAGTAGACCAAGTACCACTGTGTAGGACAAGTGCTGGCCCCGAGCAAGAAGAGACAGCAGCAGCATCCGGAGGCGAGAACTCACGTTTTGTTCCCGGACAGCGCCGAGAGATAGCACCTATAAGCTCTAGTGGACCTGTGAAATGATGAATGAATGTCGCGGTATAGAGACGATCCACCCTGTTCTGTCAACGCGGCCTACGAAGCTGCGCACGAGACCCTCCCTGAGCGTGCTTGCAGCGCCTGGTCATCCCATTTGCGGGGTTAAGATGTATCAGACCCGGAGCCAAGTGAATCATAGAGGATCATGACGAACGAAATCATGTTCGTGAAAACGTATGAAAAGTACGTGGCCATTAAAGACCGGAGAGGTGAGCGAGCATGTCCGGCCGATGCGCAAGCGGATCGTATGGTCGTTCACCGCTTCGCTGTTGTCCTCGTCCTCGCCCCCGTTCTCGCGAACATCGGGAGAACGATTGGCTTTGCTGCTGCATCAACAACGGGTATTGTCACCCGAGGTCATCAGACGGTCGTCCTTTCCCGGAGCGCTCACTGACTTGCATCTCAGAGTTGTCCCGCGGTATGACGGAGACCGTTCGCCCTCTCACTAACAAGGAGCAAGCGCGGGAGCGAGTCCGGGCGAATGGGGCCATATTCCGTGGCTAGTTGGGTTCAAGCAAGCTGTATGCCAAAGTTGTGAGCAATACATCTGGTTTTGGGATGGATGAGTGTGGAAGGACTGACGCTGCAAGTGTCCAATCGACGGCAGATACGGTCGCGTAGTGGGATTCGTGTGCACCGAGGTGACGAAACCACCCACGGCTTTTGCAGGTATCATTTGGAGCAGTCAGTAGTCAGTCAACGTGACGTGCATAGACAATTGAGGGAGGGAGAGGGTGTTGAGGCTGCAATACTGAATTAGATACAACAAGGTATGATGTAAAGGTCAGAGGTCGTCGTTACGATCCATGTTAAGAATATTACCCCAGCGTCAATATTTGCATTTTGACGGATGTTGCGACTCAAGTGCAGTTCATGTGACTCCTAGATGGCGGAGGACACTGTACGGCCAAGAATACAACGTCGATTCACACGTATGTGGATGTACAGCGAAAAGAGCTAATAGTTTTTGTCTTTTGCACGCTCCATCGCTGTGAAGAAATTATTGGTAACCTGGACGAAAAAGCGATTCTGTGATATGACGCACGATTATAATGTAGGAGCTTCTCGATCAGATCGACGTGTGTCAACACCATACGACGACAACAATATCTCTTCAATTGCAACTCGTCAAGAGCATCTCTGCGGTTCATCATAAGGTTGGGTCGGAGCAGAGTAGCGAATGCCTTACCCTTCGCTCATGTCATTTGCGAGCAATTCTAGGTATGCGTTCCATTTGTCACCAATGACTTTTCCGCATGTGAAGCACCTGACTGGGATGATCTATAAACTGGTCGTTGAATTGTAGCGCTGTGTGTGGTTATCGACTTACCATGGTCGATGCCGGTGGTCCTCAAGAAGCCCAATGCGCACGTAAACATTGACTTGGCCAATGATCACGTGACAGCTCGGAGAACGCGTGCACGTGATTCTCACACAAAGAACACGGAGCGCGTTCAACCTCGTCGTCGCCGTTGACAACAGCGAGCTCAATCAACATGAGCGGCGAGTTCGAGCTGCAAGACGAGCTCCAGTCGCTCCAGGACACTTCTACGTACGAGATATCCAACGAACATGACATACACGACACCGAAGCCGGCCCCTTGCTACAACGTGCGTCGACGCTCAACCTGCGCATGTCCAAGTCGTCTCTGACCATCGTCTCTCACAGATGCCGTCGACAGAACCGCGCACAACTCGGAAGCCATTTCCGACCCGGAGATATTCGACATCTTTCGTAGCCTACTCAAACACGCAGACGCAGTCCCCGGCGCCTTCATGAGGAAACTCCTCGATTCGATCGCGTCCAGCTTCAGCGCGCAGATAGACGCGGCGATGAGGGATTCTAGAGAGGAGGACCAACAGGTCGTCATGGCGCACAAGATACCACTGGAGATGTACGCCTTTCTCCTTCACTGGTTCGTCTCGGCCGCGGAAAAGGTCAAATCGAGGGGCGAGGAGGATGCCCCGCAGCTGCAACCGCGAGCTCGTCGTGGCAGAGGTGGTAAATCAGGGAATTCGCGCGCTGCAGCGAGGACCGCAGAGGGTTGGAGTTGGATTGACCAGATACCGGCAACGCTCGATCTGTTCTCCAAGGCAATGAAGCTCAAAACTCATCGTATCTGGATGACGAGTCCAGAGAGGGACGCGTTCATAACGTATGTTCTCTGTACCTCGTCCGTAACATCGAATTACTGACCTCGAGCCAGCTGCCTTACTCGACCCGCGTATCACATCGCAGAAAGCGAACAATACATGAAGGACAACACCATCAAGATGAATGTCTACAAAGTCATCTGTATTGCCGTCAAGCACCACGGCCATGCTGCTGCCGCGCAGATCAGCATCATGCAATCGCTGCAATATTACGAACATCTCTCCGAACCGATGGCAGAGCTCCTGTCTTACCTCGCCAAAGACTTTGATCACGCCCAACTTGGAGATGAAATTCTACGCGAGATCGCTGGCATGACTTTCAGCGCACAAGACACAAAGGGTCCTAGAGCCTTTTCACGTTTCCTTGTCAGGTTCAGTGAGGAGTCTCCGCGGTCAGTACTCAAGCAAATCAGTCTTCTTCTCCAACATCTAGACTCGGAGGTATGCGTCTGTCTCTCCGAATCATTTTCATTGATGGATATCCACCTAGTCATACCCAATGCGCATGGCCCTCGTTGAAGTCATCGGCTCACTTGTTCGCGAACTGTCTAGTTCAGAGGACATGACCAACGACTCAACGCAAACGCACAAACAACTCGGCGGGCTCTTCGATCTCCTTATCTCCCGCACGCTCGACCTGTCCTCGTATGTCCGCTCTAAAGTCCTCGCCACGCTCTCAAAGCTATGTGATCTCCGCGTCCCGTTTCCGAAGCAGCGACTCAAGATTACGAGGCATGCCGTGGCGATGTTAGAAGACAAGGCGTCGACGGTGCGCAAGTCGGCGGTGGCGTTGTTGACCAAGTTGGTGTTGACCCATCCATGGGGGCTCATGCATGGTGGTCCTCTGAACCTCGAGAAATGGCAGGGCTATTATCAGGAGGTGGCAACTAAACTTGACAAATTGGAAGATGTTGTCGGGAAGGCTGTCGAACGGGATGAGGCTGGGGAAGAAACTGAGCAAGAAGGAGAAGACCACGAGGAAGAGGAAGAGGGTGGAGACGAGGAGACTGACGGCGAGGATGATGAAATGCAAACAGATGATGCCGAAAACACCCCTAGAGCTCGCAAAAAGCGGAAAGAGTCTGTGTCAGACTTGGTTGTTTGTTCTGTTCTGACGATTTCTGTCAGGCCAAAGGTAGAAGATGACGAGATGGACGTCGATGAGTCGAGGGATACAGACTTAGACAGCATAATGGACGAGGGCGATGAACAGCCCCGACGGAAGAAACAGAAAGGAAAGAAGAAAGCGCGCAATTCAACGGTAAATCTTGCTGCGATGACATCGGAACAAGAGGCTCTCGCTGCGCTGGAGTCCAACGAGGTCCTTCATCTCAGACTACGGAAGAAATATTACTCGGAAGCACTTAGCTTCATCAAGACAATCGAAGGTTGTATGGAATCTGTAATCCAGCTACTTGGTAGTACCAACAAAGCAGAGGTGTTGGAGGCGATGGACTTCTTCCGGGTAACCAGCGAGTACGAATTTCAAACATCAGAGGTAATCTTCGCATTCTCCGTGCGATACCTTTGACTAACAGTCGTTTCAGCTCGGGATCAAACGTATGCTTCATTTGATATGGTCAAAAGACAACAGCCAGACTTCAGAGGATGGGAAAGAGCTTAAGGGCGTGCGCTCCCGTCTCTTAGAGTGCTACCGCAGCTTGTACTTTGATCCCTTGCCCGACATGGAGCCGAAGCAACAAGTGAACCGGATCGCAAAGAACATGATCGAGTTAGCATTAAAATCCGTCTTCCGCATCGTCTCACTGATTCCACTAGGTTGACTTATGATTCAACGCTAGCAGAGTTGACCAGTCTGGAGGAAATGATGAAGACGATGATGGAAGAGGAACTCGTCCATTATGACATCATCAACAAACTATGGCAGGTCTACAGTAAGCTTCCCCGGCTGTTGCAATACAAAAGGTCCCAAAACCTTATGTTTTTGTTAGGTTCTCCGAAACCTCTTCCTGCATGTCAACGTCGAGGCGCGATCACCATCCTCGGCATGTTTGCTCTGGCCAAGCGTAGCGTCGTATCGGAGAAGATTGATGTTTTACTCAGAGTAGGATTGGGCCCTCTAGGGAAGGTAGCGCCGTCAGGTTATCACTTGATGTTGTGAATTGACCATGTTACTTTTCAGGCTGATCTTACGCTCGCTCGATATACATGCGTCGCACTTCAACGGCTAAATGGCAGCGCGAAAAAGGTCAAGGGTAAGCTCACCCACTAATTTCCTGTGTCTCGTGCTGATAGCATGATGGACAGGCTCCCTTCTCAACAAGACTCTCCGCATGGAGATAGAAAATCCCGTTTTCAAGAAACTGCAGGATGCCATCGAACATCCCTGTCGTTCCAAAGAATGGTTCGGGATGGCTGAGCAAGCCATCAACACGATCTACGCTCTCGGCGATCACCCCGACGAATTGTGTAGCGAGATCATCAAGAACCTCACCCGCCGCGCGTTTACGCGAAAGCCGCAACCATCAGCATCAGACGCGCCAGTGGACGAAGAGCGAGACCCAGATGCGATAGATGAGGACGCGGAGCCTCCGGCGTCTGCAGGTTTTGCATCACATGCGCCTGTGTCGCAGGGCATCTCATCCACACAAGGAGCAAGTCAGGCGTCGGGGGAGAAAGACGTCGGTGATGTATTCCATCTCAGTCAGCTTTTATTCGTCGTAGGACATGTCGCGATCAAACATATCGTCTTTCTTGAACTCGTCGAACGAGAATGGAAGCGCCAAAAGGACGAGAAAGAACTGGGTTGGTCCTGTGATTCTTCCTTGAAGAGGAATGCTGATGCGTTTCTTTAGCGGAGAAGCTCGCGGCGGGGACGAATTCGGCGAACAAGGCGTCAAAAGAAGTCGAGGAACTCGATCAGGTCGCTGGTAATGTCGAGGATGAGATTGGCGAACGGATCGCTGCGGTGCGGGAAACGGAGCTCTTGTATGGGCCACACTCCTTGATGGCGCTCTATGGACCACTACTCGTCCATGTCTGTGGAAGCCCTCACAAATTCAAAGTAAGTTGGACTCGACGGGTTTCGTTTGGTGACTACTCACGGTAGATCGCTAGAACCAGACCCTCCGCACGACCGCGACATTGTCGTTTGCGAAATTCCTCTGCGTCAGCTCACAATTCTGTGACCAGCACCACCACCTGCTGTTCAAGATCCTCGAGACCTCGAAAGACCCGAGCATCCGTAGCAACATCGTCATCGCGCTCGGCGACGTCGCTGTCTCCTTTAGCAGCATCATCGACGAGAACAGCAACGAGCTCTACAAGGGTCTCTCGGATCAAGACCTGGTCGTCAAGAAAAACACGCTCATGGTGCTCACGCATCTCATCCTCAACGGGATGATCAAGGTCAAGGGTCAATTGGGCGAGATGGCCAAGTGTTTGGAAGACGAGGAACCGCGGGTGTCGGATTTGGCAAAGCTGTTCTTTACGGAGCTGTCGACGAAAGACAATGCGATCTACAACAACTTGCCGGATGGTAAGTGGGGATTGTTTGCTCTGAGTCGGATTCGTTTTTGGTTCATGGAACGCGCCAGTCATCAGTCATCTGTCGTCTGGGGAACATGCCGTCGAAGAAAAGGCGTTCCAGAGCACGATGCGCTACATGTTCTCCTTTATCGAAAAAGTAAGCCACCCCGATCTCGTCTCCCTCCCAACCCCACCCACTCGTCTTCCCATTCCAGGAAAAACAAGCCGAAAACATCGTCGAAAAACTCTGCCAACGTTTCCGACTCTCCGAAGAGTCCCGTCAGTGGCGCGACATTGCCTTTTGCCTCGCGTTGCTCCCGTACAAGTCTGAACGCTCCGTCAAGAAGCTGATCGAGGGGTTGCCGTTTTATCGGGACAAGTTACACGATGACGACGTGTTTGGCCATTTTTCAGAGATTTTGACCAAGGCGCGGTCGAACAAGTCGGCGAATAAGCCGGATACGGAGTTGAACGAGTTTGAGTCGGTGGGTCTTATTGGGCATCACTCGGTTTTTTTTTTTTTTTTTTGGCTCACGCGGTTGAATGGGTTAGATCCTCGAAGAACATAAACGTCAAGGCGCGGAAGACCAAGCGTTTGAGAAACGCGTCGAAGGGAAGAAGGCGGCTGCCAAGAAGAAGGCGACGCGGCGATGTGAGTGCTTCCTCCCCCCCCTCCTTTTTAGCTATATATCCATCTCCTTTTTTTGCGCTCGCGAACGACTGACGCTCCCTTCTTCCATTCACAGCGGCGCGCAAGAAAGTTCACGTTCAGGAACGCGAAGCCGAAGATGAGAACACAGCCACGGCCGAGTCCTCTGCTCGGCCCAAACGACGCGCTCAAACGCGCGATGATGAGGACGAGGACATGTATATGTAAAGCCGGGGGCGGGGGACACTTCGTACACCCCTCGCTCAGAGAGACGACGATATATATATATATATATTTAATTCTGGAATTCGTATGTAGCAAACACCGTGTGTAATCTAATGCGTGCAGTAAAAACCTACAGATGTAGAGTAGACAACGTCCAGAGGGTTGGAGACTTGAAAGGAGAGGGGTGACAGGACGAGACGAGAGAAAAAGAAGCAATATGATGGTGAGTGAGACAGGAGTGCAATGAGTGTCGAGAGTGAGAGGATCCTTCGAATCGGATGATCGTCGGGAGAGAATTGTAATAGAAAAAATGATGAAAAGAAAGACAAGGAGCGTGTTGGGTCAGCGTTCCAAGAGTGTGCGCACCTCTAGATAACGATAGGGATAGAGATATAGAGACAAGGATGGTTGAGATTAGTGAATAGGGGAGACACCGAGGAAGAAGAAAAATAACGACAAGGGAGAGGGATAGACTGAAACTGAGCGTTAGATTAGAAGTGTGGTGTGTGGTATACGCTTGGCTTTGCGAACGAGTTACACAGAAAATGGCCACCTTGTCCACTGGAATTTTTTAAAAAACGAGACCTTCTTCTTCTTCTTCTTCTTCTTCTTCTTCTTCTTCTTCTTTATCCACCCCCTCCGCGAGATGAAGCAGTTTAGGAACCGGAAAAAAAGTGAAGTGTGAAGTGTGAAAGAGTGAGAAGTACAAGACGTGTCCCCTCGAAACTCCCCAAGAAAAGATAGAAAGAAAAGATGCGTTCATTCTGCCTTGAACCGACCGCCACCACCGCCTCCCCGCATGGTGGCCTTCATAAATGCAAAGAAGCGGTCGGCGTATTCGTTCGGCGGTACCGGACTGATTTTATGCTAAAAGAAAATACGCACACATCGTCACCCTCTCATGCCGTGTCCTACGTCAAAGGAGAGCCCACTCACGCGATCCGCTTTGAGCCCTTTCCAAAAGTGTTCCAATTTTTTGACCGTCGAGTACGGCGTCAGGATGTCGATGATACCAAGATAGTAGAGCGTGTCCGTCGATCGGTTCACTTCGTCGGTCGCTTGGAGGCCACCCTCGTCTTGGTAAAAGATGAAATGTTGTCGGTCGCCCGTATCTTCTTCAGGCAAGTCGAGTGTGTCCGATCCAAGGCGCTTCGGGTCATATTTGCGCATCGCGCGCTTCATGGCCATAGCTTCGGGGGATCGTGCACCCTTGTGTTGGGCGTTTTTGCGACGGATGGCGGGTACGGAGGGCTGTCGAAACGTTATCAGCACAGCACCACGACAGAACACCGCTTCCACTTGCCGAAAAGACTTTGAGCGTATTGCTGCGCAGGTTGTCCCTGTTCCCACGCTGGACGAGGTGTATGCCGACGAGCAGACTGTAATCCATCACATGCACCGTCTTCAAGAATTCCGAGTCGCGACGCAGTTGCTCCGTCAACAGCGCACGCTTCTCCGGTCCAAGCTCGAGCATCTTTCCGCGGTTGATCCAGTTAAGGTCTTTCAGCACCGCACGGGGGTTCTTCTCCGCCTTCTCTTCCGAGTACTCTCTCCCTACAGTACTGCCCTTGAGATCGTACGTCTCGTGTATATCCTTGTGTGGCGGGAACAGATTGTTCATGATGACAAAGTGGATCTTGCGGCCTCTCGGAAGCTTGACACGATGTAGGCCGTAAAACCGGGACAACAACGTGTGCGGGTTGCTCTTCACGTGTGCATAGTATTTCTTGAGTATCGAGAGCAAGAACTTGTGCTCCGAATGTCGAATGGTCTTGATGATGAACCGGTAGTCGCGCGAGAAATAGAAAAACGAACCCGACTTGCCCGGCGATCCCAGCTCGGAGAGGATGTATTTCACCGTTAGCGAGAGCAGGTAATCGGCAGGGTCAAGTTGGAAATAATCCTCTCGCAGCTCCCGAAACACCCACGGCGCGTAATCTTTAAACTTGAAATCGTACTTTGCGGAGGGCGTTAGTTCATTTCCGATGCTGTTCGAGAACGTAAGCGAGTCGCGCGGACGACACATCGAGCGAATGCGTACATGTCAAAGGAATACTTATGTCGTGCAGTGAAGTCTTCGTCAGTAAGTGGTCGTTTAATCTTTGCTTGGCATCGCGAGACCTGGCAAAAAGAAGGGCCGGTAAGCCGTATTCTTCCGAAACCACACAAACGGTGGCACTCACAGCAATGCGAATCCCCGTGAGCATGTTGTACATGAGCACGTAGTTGACGTGGTCTTCCCCAATCAAATTGCCAACGAGCACCTTGTTCTCGTCTTCCTTCCCTATGGACCCCCTTCGTCTAGAGGACGTGCGCGTCAACGCTTCTTCTGCGTCTTTTTGTGCCTTGGCTCGCTTCCTCTCCCTCCTGATCTGCTCTGCTTGCAACTGAATGTCGTCCTCGATGTCCGCGTTCATGTCGTACCCATACCCCGGCTGGGGTGCTGACTGCACGGGGCGAATATGCCCCCCAGTCGTGTTCCGTCTCGTAGGACGAGGTGGCCCGCTCCCACTCGTCGGTGGCTGAAGATACCCATCGGGAGATTGCGACTGCGACAACGACGACGAATGCCCGCGCAGATATCTCGCTGGCGGGGGCGACGCCGAACTAGAGGGAGACCCAGAGCCCGAGGCCTCCGACATGACCATCACCTCCGACGTCCCGTCCGACGTCGCCAATGTGCGGGCTACACGTGTGGACGAGGCGCCCGTGCCCGCGCTCAGCGTGGAGAGCCTCGTGTCTGTCGACGACCGATGGAGGAGATTGTGGAGAGAGGACGGGGATGGTTTAGGGAACGCAGAGGGTGGAGAACGAGGGAGCGCTCGCTGGGTCTCGCGCGAATCCGCCGACCCAGTCCGGTCTCGCAGAGTCGACGGTGGACTGCGCGCCCGCTCGATGGCGACGGGCTCTCCAAAGATGACAGGGCGCGAGTCTGATTCAGATTTCAAAAGCCGAGAAGAGACGTGCATCGCGACGTCCGACTCCTCACCGTGTTTGATGCTCGCTGGCGGAGACGGTGGCGGGGGACCGACGGGATTCAGGGACGGAGAAAAGGCATGCGGGTGTGTATTTCCGCGAACGCCGACGTCGCTGGAGACGACATGCATGACGGTCGCTCTGTTGACGGCGTGCAAGACAGAATTGGTCGGGACTGGATTTGAATCGAGACCGAGGGTGTCGCCTGTGATTTTGAGGAGATGGAGCTCCTGGGGTTGGGTAGTTGGTTTACCAAACATTTGTCGGGGAGTCGCCGACTCCGAATCGCCCGCCGGTGCGGTCTGGGTCGGGGACGGTCTCGAGGTGGGTGTGTCAAAGGAGGCGGGCGTGTTGGGCGTTAGAGGGGACATTCGGGCGGTGAAGAAGGATGTGCCTGAGGTAGAGACGATGCTCTGTCTCTGCGACCCCGAATTATCCTGGAGTGGGGAAACTGGCGAGGACGAGAGCGGCGAGGTCGTTATCAGTGGAAGTGGCAGGTTCGACACCGTCGTCGCCGCCATCGTGACGAGGTCGACGGTGAGAGGTCGAGTCGACGACAGGCAGTATCCCGGGTGGCTGTGTCTCGTTTGGCAACGACTATCACAAATAAAACGGTATCCCGTACACCACCGGCGCTGCGCCAGTCAAATACTTGAGCTTGCACACCTCCCGCGACCGCGCGACGGCAGCCACCACCGACGTCCCCTCGCGCTCTCCCATCGCCCCAGGACCAAGACGCAGCTGCTCAAACACCCCTCGCGTAAACTTGTCAATGTCTCGGTCCGTCACGTCCCACAAGTTCGCCACCAACGTCGGACTGCCATTCCAAACAGACTGCCGTCAGTCTGTCGTCCGCCCATGTGTCAAGTAGGCACTCACCATCCAGCAACCATGTAATTATACGGCGTTCCCACCCTATCAAACTCACCCATCTCCCGCAACGCACCCGAGGAACACCCCCAGAGCATGGTCGCTGCGCACCGCGGCAAATGCCTGATTTTGTGTGACCGGGCATATTGTTCGGCGCCCCCATGCCCGAAATAGCTGAGCGTCCGTGTCGGATCAATCAAAATCAGGTCAGGGGCAGAAACGTTGGATGCACGTACATGACAAGGTCTTTTCGCGATAGTGCGTTCAGAAACTCCTGCTCGCTTGGGACACGTCCAATCACGCCTTGCCATCCCACGCCATGCATCTCCTTGAGCCATGAGGAAAACCTCCCCTCCGTCCCCTTGAGATCGCCACTCGGGTTGAGGAAATAGTACGTCTTCCGTGCATCCACATGCATCCGATCGATCAGGGCACCTCCCTCCTGCCCGGCACCCTCTCTCTGCATCTCCGCCAGACGCAGCCTGTCGAGCAAAAACTCTAAACTCGGAAGTCGACTGACGCTCTGTCCCCGCAGCACCGGCAGACTCTCCCACGGAATACTTTGCAAGCTCCGGTCTAGCACCAAAAACGTATGGCCGTCCTCGACAGGCATCACCTTGGCCTTCTTCCGCGCCGCCATGTGTTCCTCGAGCGCGGCACGTAGATCCATCGTCACCTGATCCATATCCACCTCGGAAATAGCGATAGGCACCCCGTGCAACTGGTACAGATCAAGAATGAAATACACCAGATCCTCGAGCTCTTCGTCCCGGCATTTCGGCGACAGCGAAGAAAAACACCCGAGGAGCGCATCGTCCAGTCGGAGCTTCTTCTTCTTCTTCTTGTCCTGAGGCGAAAGACTCCGTTTAAACAGCCTTTCCAGACGCGTCCGCAAGTCTCCGATAAGCTCATTCGACAGCGTCGTCGGTGGACTCAAAATAGTCTAACAAAATCATGGTCATCAACACCAGGACGATCTCACAGAAAAGAAACACCACGTACCTTGAACGCCCCTAACCAACAAAATTCGATGTTCTCCAAGAGCGCTTGTAACCGCTTGTCGAGCGCAGCACGTTCGGCCCACCACACCGCTCTCGCCTGAAGATCGTCACCTTTAACGTGCGCCGCTCGACGCGTCCCCTCGTCACTCAATCGCACGATCTCTCGGAGCTCGATCAACGCATCTTCCAGCGTCAGCCGCGACTCGTCATCCTCGTCTGTATCTCGTCTTCCACGAAGGGGAACACAAAATAGGACCGGCTGCGAAGAGGCCGCATCCAGACGACTGATAAACATACTCGATTTATCCGGCGTCAGCGTGATATGGATCACCGTCCAATTATGCGGAAGCTTGGCTGTCGTCTCCACCAACGAAGACGGCGAGAGAACCAGGGAGGTGTACTTTTTCTCCAGCGCAGTCCAGTACGATCTCTGTGCGTCATCGTCGTCGCTATCGATTGACGAAGGAATAGAAGCGCCAGATGGGTTGCGTCGTCGCAAGTCAGCAACGAGAGGGGATCCATCGGTCGTCATGTGTGGCCACTGTAAATCATCCGCGTTTACATCTGCGAACTTGTGCGGAATCGCTTCCAACATCTCTCGATGAAGCGTGATCGCCGACGATGCATCTGCGCAATACCGACCCGAATCGTGGGTCAGAACACGCAAAGCATGAAACAAGAAACATGACGCGCGTACCCAACAGACGCGCCGCTAAAAGCGGTGCATTCGCGCTCGCTCTGCCAAGCGACGACTGTAGCGCTCTGATCATCGCAAGCGACATTGACGCTTCACGCACGTGTGGCACCGCGCCTCTTCGCGACGTCAATGCAAGATCGGCCCAGAACAACTTTTCGGCATCGTTGAGCGTACCCAAGATATCCTGGATCGCAGGGACGAGCGAGGGCCCCTTGTCCCCTGACATACCCATCGGGAGTGCAATCGCTGTATCCAGACGTCAACTTGCGAGGAACAACACGACAGACATGGAATATGGCGCACTGGACTCGGTGAGCGAGCTCAAAAACATATCCGAGCGGAATTGCTCATAAACGCTATGCAGCGTCAACTTTCCCATGATCGCATGTTCCTCTCCCTATTCCAGCATGGGTCAACCCCTTGGTAGATCGTTCGCAGTACACACGCACCTTGATCTCAGCGGACGGCGGCAATGTCATCAATCGTTCGACCAAATCCCTGACGACACCGTCGCTATCGTTTCTTAGCAGCCAGACTACCGAACGTGAGTCAGAAAGCAAGACAATCAGAGCACGAACACCCGACTTACTGTGTCGACGAAGAATGGCAGACAAGAGCCTGGGCACGACCATACCCTGCCCACCCTGCACCACTACGCCCACCGGCAACGGCTCGAGACTCGATTTACGTCGCCTATTCATCCCAACCCATAGTGCATCAGCCCAATCCGACACGAAAATAAAGACAAGGCGATGATCAGACACGCACCCGCCGTCAAACGAAACGATCCTCCGCTCCAGTTCATCCAACATCTTCCACGCCCGTTCATAATGTTCCCTCGGATCCCCTCGTCGGTCCCGTTCCTCTGCGCCGATCTCTTCCTCCTCACACACCACCCCATAGTCCCCCTGAAGCCTCTGTGCATCCGCCGCATCGATCCCCAACGCCCCGCCAAGGAGACACGCAGCCCTCTCGAGCGCCTCCCGTCCTTCGCTCAGCCCACCCTGTCCCAACAGGACCTCCCCGCGCAGGATACACGCACGCGCGACGACAGCCGGCGCACGCGTGCTTTCCGCGAGATCCAACACCTGCTGGATGAAATAAAGCGCCTCGCGAGACGAGCCACGTGCATGGTACGCGTGTGCGAGCGAGAAGAGCGTCGACACGAGGTGCGATAGGAGTCGCCACGAGAGGGCGTCAGTGGGCGTCGGTTTCGAGCGCGACGGCGCCTGATCCTGGTTGGCATTGCTAGAGACCTCGAACGGGTTCGAATTCTCTTCCGTCGACTTTGGCGCCATGCTCGTGGGCGGGGTAAGACGCGATAGTGCATCGATGGCGCGGTTCCAAAGCCGCAAGGACTGCAGCATGCTACACAATGCACCCACGACGTTGTCCTGCAGCAAATCGTTAGCTACATGGAACGGTCCACCCCCATAAAACTCGTTACCTTGGAGTATTGAACGGCAGCAAAGACACGACACGCCAATGCCGCCCGTTCCAGTCGTTCCACACGCACTCGGATACGCTTCACCGTTGGCATCGTCTTCTCCTCGACGGCCACAGCAGCCTCTAGACACTGAGCGTCGCGATAGGAACTCGCACTACCCCCCAGCCTTGTCAGGACGACATCTTTCGACGTAGCAAACGTACATACCTCGCTGGAACATTGTCCCCGAGCGCAAGCACCTCCGCGTGCCCCAGTAAATACTGCAAGCGTACCTCATCAGGTACCTCCCCCGCCTTGAGTACGTTGGCACACTTGGTGAACAAGGCGCTCGCGCGCTTCGATTTACCAAGTTTAATGTATTCGTGAGCCAGATCGACGCAGATCACAGAATAGGCTGCGAACGATATGGATGGTGAGCTCGGTAGAATACAGTGGAATAAGCGCATCAACTACCTTCCGCCGGAACAGGTACCTGGTGTTCACAAATCCGCTTGAGTATCTCGAGCAGTTTCACCTTGAGTACGATAAGACCCAGCAACCCAAGTAAATGGACGTTCATTTCTATGGCACCGCAATCAGTCGACGATCGACCATAAGGAGTGGACGCCTACGGATCAATCCCAGAACAGGTTGGAGATCAAAGGCCGCAGTCGTTTTCTTGGTCACGGGGCCATTACAAGGCGTTGGTTCTCCCGTGTTCAGTGAGACCATTCGAAGGGCTACTTGAACAACGTTAGCAAAAGACCCGAACATCCGAATAGATCGACCACCTTTGCGGGGTTGCAACTTGGCTGCACCAACTACCGCCTTCTTGGAACTCTTGGCGACGACATCGACGCCCGAACGACCCTTTTTCGATGGCCCATTGGTCGACTTTGTTGCCTTCGTCCCGGAGCTTATCGCAACCGGTTTCCCTTTCGGACTCGCGTCCGTCACCGCTTTTCCAGGAAACAGACCGTTGAGGACAATGTAGGCCCCTTCAACGTGCGTCGCGACAGCGTTCATCATCTCCGCCCCCGCAGGCGACCGACGATACGCGTGCAGCGCCAACCACATGTGTACACCCAGCTTCAATTGGGGAACGAGACTCGCCATGCTGACCGAATCTGGTGTCTATCGGGACGATCATTTGCAGTAAGAAACGAGATGCAAATGATCCCAAAAGGCGAGACAAGCAACACCCACCTCTCGTGCGAGCAACTCCAGCGCCTCTTGTCCCATGTGGTCCACATGAAACTGCGTTGACGTGCCTGGACCCTCACTCCGTCCGTCTCGCCAAGACACGCTGAGCGCCGTTACCAGCACCCGGGCTCGTTGTATAGATGCCCAGCTGGCGTCGTACACTGAAAGTAGGTCCTCCAAAACATGTCCTATCGTCTCGCACGCACCGTCCTTGTGCCCTACACTCTCTAGTGTGGCTAGTTGGTGAGTCAGGATTGCGCCTGCGATATCTGCCTTGGATCGACTGTCTGAAGGGAATGTTGAGATCGGATCTGGCGTTGATGTTTGTTCAGCGTTATAATCAGTTTCGGAACGTGCAGAGGCACGAGTGATGTGTCGCAGGGTGATCTGTGCTGGAGGGAGTAAAAGGTCGCATGTAGCGGTGTGTGTGAGTCGCTCAACGATGGACGAGAGCTGCTTGAGAGGAAGGGGTGCACTGGGTGCAAACGGATCGGCGGAGGAGAAACTGGAAAGATGATGGGTATAAGGAAACGTCCGGACACTTTCGATAAAACATTCATAGGCAAGCTGGTCGATATCGTATCAGCAACCAAGGGACTGGCAGAATCGACTTGCACCACACCTTTCGATCCCCAATCTTGGAATGACACACTCCGAGAAGCTCGTATCTTCGGAACAATTGTTCCTCGAGTTGTTGTCGCCCTTCCTTTTCTCGATCGCTTTCGCCGACGTGTCCATCAGCGCACGTGTTGCCGTACATTGCCAACACCCGCCTTCCTAGGATACACCCCTCTTTGAGGAATCGAACCGCTCCGCCAAGTCGACCCGCCGCGTACAGTGTCCCACCGAGATTATGAAACGTGCCAGAAATACATCGGAGGAATGTTGCCGCGTCTTCAATGGTTATCATTCCAGTTGGAATCGAGTTGACAACAGCCACGGCGCGCTGAAGATAGTTCAACGCCGGCGTATAACTCTCGACGTCTGCAGGATGGAGTCGGGAGCGCGCAAGGACGAAGAACACATCAACAATGGATGTCAGCATGCTCTTCGTGTCGGTACTTTGCCGAGCGCAAGTTCCGTCCTGAGGGTGGGTTTACAAATCAAAGGGCTGGGACAAACGGAAAGGGAGTACCTGTACTAGACTACCTTCCAAGGTAGCCGCAATGACCTCCAACAAAGACGCTGCGGCATGTTTCGAGTCCTTGTTCTGAATTTGCGGGGCATCCAGGACTCGAAGTCCAGCGCGTCGCAATCGTTCCAATGCGCGTTCCAATTTACCACGCGCCCGTAGCACCTCTGCATCCATCGTCGACGAATGTGATGTAGAGTCTGGTGGGAGTAATGCAGTCGATGGCTGTGGTGAGTCCAGTGGAATAAAGGAATCAAGATTCGACATGAGTTTACAGTAGCGACGGACTGTATCTGTTGCTTCCTTCGCATGTCTCGTCAGTTCTGGGCCTAACATGGGGTAAATTGTCAACAAAGATGAAATAAACATATGTAAGAAAAATGAAGTGCAGGCCTCACCTTCACTATCAAGACTCGCCATTGCTTTAACGAAAATTCCACAGCTTTGTGCGCACTCTACCAAAACGGCATCTTTGGTATAATGGTGGGATGTAGGCTCGGCGCCCTTTGCGCTTGTAGATTCAGAAAGTTTAAGTTTCCCAACTCGGGCCACAAGACTATCAACCGAGTAGGAAGACGACAGAGGACCTGAATCTGACGCGCATGCACCAGCATCAAGATTTGACTGAGAAGATGAAGACGGACGGGGAATCCCCATCAATTCCGATATGTGATCCAAGATAGATATATCACCCTGTATTCAAAGTACCGATTCATCGTAGTCGGTCAACTTGAACGCGATCGGACGGAGAGACGAACTCGTGACTCACTCTTTTGGCGAAACTCATCCATGTTTCGCACATTTGAACAAAAGATCGACCCTCTGAGAACGCGCGTTCATGGAGGCTCTGCGCAAGCCTTACGACCTCGGACAAAGCAGCGGAAACACACGCCGCGAGGGCTGATTCCCTCTCTGCTTCGGCGGGTTCTGACGAGAATGTTCGAGCATAAGAGAGAGATGCTTTATGTACTTGATCCCAGAAGGTAGCAGACTTGATCGTGCCAGACGTGGTGTACAGCAGGCAGGAGAGAGCATACATACGAAGTTGGAATATAGATTTGGGGTCCGCACTCGACCTGCCACTAGAAGAGAGTGCAGTGCACACTTTATTGATGAAAGTATATGCTTTGGTTAGGAGTGCGTCCCTCGTCTTGTCGGGGATGTTGTCGTGTTCCATGTTTGGAGCCCAGGCGAGCAGAGAATGTGAGTGCTGAAGTGTGGTGACAAGATCGCTGGTTGAGAAGGGAGGGGAAGAACGCAAGAGGAGGAATAGAAGAGCATTTAGTGCGTGCGTTGCGGAGGTGATCAGTAGAGTGAGTTCAGTCGGGTCATCTGAGGTCGGGCGGGGGAGCGCAAGCAGGTGTAAGGGTGACGCGTTTTCACCACCGAACTGGCCACTAGCTGCAATGCGCAGCAGACGTGGGTACATGGCATCGAGAAACTGGACCGCTTCTTCGAACTGGAAGCAAATTGTCATTATTGCACACAGCCAGAGGTCTACGACGTACCAACTCGAGCGTGATCAACTTGCCGGTGATACTGCAAGCTGCTCGTTCCACGTCCAAGTCATCAGGAGTAAGTTCCCTGAGCCTCTCTAAAGCTTTCTTCGCGGTCCTCGTCGCGTCATTCACCTTGCTCGCATTTGGATTCGTGTTACGAGCATTCTTTGTTTCCTCGGGGGTGAATTTCCACCCCGACTGAGTTGCAGCGGATAAACTCTGCAATGAGAGGTTCACCATCCGCATGCAGCTGGTTCTTTCATCTTCAGTCGTGGGTGGTGATGATCCCACCCTGGATGGCTGCTTCACAGAAGGACGTGCATCATGTAACGTCAATTTAGGCGCGAGTAGGTCGGCTGGTGTTGTCGTCGCTTTCGTGCGCGTCGTTCTCCGCGTCGAATTGGCTGTCTTCGTGGGGGGCATTGAGGTTTCAAGAAAAGTATGCTTGTCAAGATTCGAGACGCGAGTTGAGTGAGACGCGTCGAGTCACGTGATCGCTGTGTTATTCCCGACAAATTGCTTTGTTCGTATTCGCTGTCATTGTGCACTCGCCTACACAATATATACAAGACTGGAATGTCTACAAGAGACCGCTGTTTGGCTCTCCGACATAAGCCTCTGAACTCGTACACGCATTCGTTCCGATATACCAAGGGTCGTTGTTCGGCTGGCACTGGGGGTTGTCCCCGATGTTCGAACCAGAACAAACGGATGGCGAGCTCGCCGTTAGAGTAAAGGACTTTGAATTCGATTCAATACCCCCCAGCTTTCATTAACAATATAGGCACTCACAGAACCAGAACTTGTGAACGCGCATGCGGTGAACGTTCCTGGATATTCGACGGACGGGTAATAGCAGGTGATGGCATTACCGGAGCAAGTCCAGTAATTGAGGCATGCGTTTCCTTGACCGTTTGGAAGGGGATCGTATATGCAATTCGGGCAAGCTAGGCACTCCGCATTCGCACGAGTGGAAATCCCAAGGAAGCTTGAGAGGACGAGAACTACTGAGACCGCAGAACGGAACATTGCTAGCTGACTGGACTACAAGTCCAAGTTCGTTATCCTGGGTGGCACGGTGTGGACCAACGAAACTTACTAATTCACAGATTTTGTCACTGCCACTTGTCTGCAGCTGTCGCTCGATGCTTGTCTTTTCTTTTCATAACATGGGAATCTGCGCTCATTTTAACTATTCGGTCCATTCTCAGGTAGCATTCCCAGATCTGATGGTATCGCCGAAATCCAACTGAGGCTATTCTTTACCATGGACGAGGGAAGGTTCCGGCGTGTCGTATGGAGCCGCGGCGGCAGAGAAGTTTTGTTTGTAGCTTTTTGGATTTGTGGATTGACGATTCTAGTTATTAGGGTAACATATGCATGCATGTCAGGAGCAAAGATCATCCCGGAATAGACTACAAGGTTTTTTCCTATCGATGAAGCTACTGTCAGGTCACCGCATGGGTGGCTAAATGTCCCAGATTTCCCAAAAAAGCCGATGCTAATATCGGGAACGTGATGTAAGGTTGTAGATCCGGGAATGGGCCCAGTTCGCTGCGTCAGACTCACAATAACGCCCCTCCCCAGATTCGAGTGGAATGGAGCATTATTTGAAGACATAAATCGAATCAAGTTACACGGTAACCGGCGACCGGGTCGCCGTGTGCAAGGAACGCGTGGAAAAGAGTTCAAGATGCTAAGATGAGTAACAATGTCTCAGCCGCTCTAGGGTAACACCCTCTTCGTGTAGCAAAAACGGGCGCGTACTTTCCCTCGTGCGTGGTGGAACATGCGTTCGCGCTGTAAGGTTTTCGATTGCCACATTGTTTCTGGTGTTCTCCCATAATGGTGGAAGCTGTGTACCCTTTTATGAAAGCACTGGGAGGTGCGATGACTAGACTAACCAGCCAACATATCCTTCCTCGTAAGTCCGAGACGTTCATAACCTATGACACAGTGGATGACATGTGGCTAGATAACGATGTTCCGCTCTGCACTCTCGGTCGCTGTCATCATCTCAAGCTTTGTCGTGTGAGTGCTACCCGTTTATGTAGCCTGCCCGAACTGCATTTTGGATCCCCTTCCCAACAACCAGGGAAATGCCTGCTTCAATCACTGGACCTGTGCTGATGACACCGTCGCCTGCTACTACCCGTGGGCCGTCCGTCGCATACCCAAAAACGTTCACTGCGTACGCATTTACGCATAGTTCCAACTCCGTAAGTATTCACGTCCTCTGAGACGCTGAGTTGGATATAAATGCTTTCGGGTTAGTAGCGAGCAACCCCTTCGTCTATGCTGGTTTGAGTATTGCCTTCTCCAAAGCGTGACTGACACAAGTCAAAGCAGCCAGAACACACGTCCACCAAAGGTTGGTTGACGCTTCGAGAAAGAACATAGTACATTGACAAACAGAACTAAGCGGAGGGAGAACAATCAATCTTGACACGTCGCTTTTGCTTCATGATTGGCCCGGACGACTGCCGAAACGTACACTGGAGTAACCGACATCACTTTTCCTCGTGAAGCTTCGTCGCTGACAGGTCCTGTGGTCGCTGACGTGCGTGGGGTAGAACGACTGAATGCCTACCACGATGTGGAGCCCGCGTTTAGATGATATGGTGGAGTATAAAAGAACGTACCATACCGTTCTCCAGAGCAAGCAACTTGAAGCCCAACGACAAGGTAAACGTTCAAGTGAGTCCCATAACCATCGCCCCCCCTTGTCGCGTCAAGCTCTAACCTCGATACGAATAAGGCTATCTCAAAGAGAAAGAATGACTCGCTTTGCGCTCGTTGCAGCTCTAACAGCGACGTTGCTGTCGCTCTCCACGGGGGTCTATGGCTATTGCCTCGCTTGCCCCAACTGCGACCCCGACGGTTGTCTCAATTCTTGGACTTGCTCGGGTAACACTATTACCTGCTATTACCCATCTGCTTCGTATCCCGGTACCTATGATGGCTGCGTGTTCACTGGGGAACTACAGGCGTATGGTTCGGACGTTCGTGTTGCCTTTCTTCAATGAACGAACCTGCGGCATATGCTCACCTATCTATCTACAGGCATTCTCTCTGACTGGCGGACCGGCGGTCTGTGACAGCTTGCTCATCGGAGACAACCGTGACTGCGAACCGTACAATGATCCATGGAACACCGTGAGCAACGCATGTACATCCTCTGGCGCTTATGTCGGAGAAGATGCTTAGCAAATAGTCCGAGTGATCACATCACGCTGTTCGATGTAGAGTATCATATCTTCTACCTGCCGCAGACTCACGACTCTCACTACTCTAGTAGTAGTAGTCAAAAAAAGTCTGTCACTTGTCATGTGTTCTATCACCTTGCTTCACACCGACATGCTGCCAGATCGCAGACACAGTGCGCGCATGCATCGAACGTTTCCGCACGCGTGTTCATCACCGGTTCACCCCCGTCACCTAGTCTCACGATCGTTGCTACTTCAAGTTAAGTAATTCATTGCGGCATTCCGCCTCGGAACGGATCCTCAGGCCTCAGGGGGCTTATATATGGCAATCTTGCAAAGTCCAGACTCGCAGCACAACCAACAAAGGGAAAAACGGGCTTCATACGAAAAAGTGGCACGTCCGAGATACGGTTAAAAGAAAAGAATCGACGGATCGAACATGATCCCCAATACCCACCCTGAAAACCCAATATACTTGCTCGTGGTCGTATAACCGGCCTGGTCGTACTTTCCGATGGGTACTTCGACGGCCAACGACTCGGAGCCACACCCAACTAGACGTACTGAGAGGCCTCACTTGTATAGTTATTCATAATGCATAGTACTTTACGAGTTAGAATGAGAAGCAATAATGACAGGGACACAAGTGTAAATTGGTACAATGCATTAAGTAGAAAGCATATATACCTCAGGCCTCAACAATCGTCACGGTGGTGGGAACGTTGAGGTAGCAAGGAGAGCCGTGCTGATGGTACCGTCACTGGCTACTACCCGTCCGTCGAATACCCAGGTGCATTCAAACTGGGTAGTTCTAATTCTGTAAGTACTCACGTCGTCCGTGACAATTATGGAGACACCGAGTGGGATTTAAAGGCTTTCCATCGAGGAGCAACCCCTCCGTCTGTACTAGTCTCAATGGATATGAGAGATAACTCCAAGTGCAAACCAAATAACAACCTCACTGAGGACGAACTTGTGCACGGCCGCGGAGGTTTATATCGGAGAACCCAACAGTGGTCTCACACTAGTAAAGTTTCAGACCGTTTGCGACACAGGATCCACACGCCGTCTTCTGCATCATAGATACTCTGGGTCTTGCTATTTAAACTTCTGAGTGATTCTCGGAAAGAATGTTGCATGTTGAGCCCTGTAATTAATAGTGGACGATTCATTTGATTGAAACTGGAAATAACACCGTCTATACTCAAGCGCTGTGTTTGTAGTTGATGATAGAGATTCGTAGAGAAAATTAAAATTAGCGTGGCACTCACCAGTCTAAGATAGCCTTCTCCAAAGCGTGATACAGATCAAAGCAGCCAAAACACAGTACACACAGCGACAAAATAATTCCGCGGAGGGAGGACAATCTTGACATCATGATGTCGCTTTTCCTTCATGATTGGCTCGGATGACTACCGAAATCTACACTGGCAATAACCGACCTCACTTTTCCTCGCGAAGCTTCCGTCGTTGACACGTCCTGTGGTCGCCAAC
The DNA here is from genome assembly GCA_038093155.1 of Boletus huronensis. Classification (NCBI taxonomy): domain Eukaryota; kingdom Fungi; phylum Basidiomycota; class Agaricomycetes; order Boletales; family Boletaceae; genus Boletus; species Boletus huronensis. The sequence continues at coordinate 25,388 of JBBPRS010000161.1, read as the reverse complement.
GTGCGTGTGGATAGAACGATTGAATGCTTGCCACGACGCGGGGGCCGTGTTTAGAGGTGGAGTAGTATAAAAGAGCGTACCGTTCTCCAGAGCAAGCAAGCCGAACGACAAGTAAAAGTTCAAGTGAGTCTCGATAACCATCGCCCCCCTTGTCATGTCAAGCTCTAATTTCAATACTGACAAGGCTATCTCAGATAAAAAGAATGACTCGCTTTGCACTTGTTGCAGCTATAACAGCGACGTTGCTGTCGCTCTCCACAGGGGTCTCCGCTTATTGCCTCGCTTGCCCCGACTGTGACGGCAACGGGTGTCTCAATTCTTGGACTTGCTCGGGTAACACTATTACCTGCTATTACCCATCTGCTTCGTATCCCGGTACTTACGATGGCTGCGTGTTCACTGGGGAACTACAGGCGTATGGTTGGGACGTTCGTGTCGCCTTTCTTCGATAAATGGACCCTCGTATGCTCACCTATGTATCTACAGGTATTCTATCTGACTGGCGGACCAGCGGTCTGTGACGACTTGGAAATCGGGGACAATGCCCACTGCGAGCCAACCAATATTCCATGGAACACCGCGACCAACGCATGTACATCCCCTGGGGCTTCTACCGCAGGACTCTATGGCAAATAGTTCAAGGCAATTTAGTCACATTACGCTGTTCGATGTAGAGTCTATCAGATCTCTGACACTCAAGAAATATCTTTTACCTGGTCGCCGCCGCTGCTTTGGAGTCGTGACTAAGATGTAGTAATCACCTGGCCGAGGCATATTCCAACATTATAACACGCTTGCTTCAGACGACCAAGTGGCATCTTCGTATCTCCGTGCGAAAAGATTAAAACTGAAAAGAAAAGATATCGCCCTCAAGTGTACAGGTAAACCCACGGAACAGGTACCCGTGCACCCATACGGCCACATGTACATTGAGTTTGGTGCAACTTAGATGGCAAGTTCATCAACACCGCCACCCAGAGTTACGATCGTTGCTGACCTTGCTGGAAAGAGATGCTCGTGTATTTGTAGGAGAAGTGAACTACAGGCGGGCCGCCCTCAGGAGAGTGAGCAAGTCAGAGATAATGTGCGAAGAGCATTCCGTGCAGAAAATAGGAAGTGAAGGTGTTTGCGAGTGTTGAAACGTTGACGTTTGGCAGACGAAAACATGCAGCATAGCACCGTGCTTTCAATGGACCACATCGAGAAAGTCGCATGCGGGAGCTCTCAAGGCAAAAGCATAGGTTGGGCTTCCACTCCGACTGGAATGCCTGTTCTGCAAATCACAGATTACCGGCTTTTTTGTTTCTGGAGATCTGCCATACCATGCCGAAGGTCATCGATCGATGACCCGTCGCTCAAACTTACCCATGCCAGTGCCCCCATGGATATTGGATGGACGGATAGTAGTAGGTGACGGTGCCATCAGTACGGGTCCAGACTCTCCTCCTTTTTATGACGATCGCCGAGGTATGCTTGCTACAAGTTAGTCACGATCGCCCGGGGGCCCACGTTTCTAGCGAAGTGGGTCATGCCATGTATTGTGGGTCATTTTCGCCATATATCTATCGTCAGTGGCGTTAATGATGATGGTGCGGTGGCCATGATCGGTCGAACAGAGTGTCACAACTTGAACGTTGCTGGCACCCGCCCGCTGTGCAACTGATTTCGTGGAACTGGAGTTGCTATCCATCCTCATGGAATATTTTCTCAGTCCTCTCCCTCTTCGAAGCGGACGGTTCCTCGATCTCAAGTCAGACAGGCAACCACCACGAAGATCCGTGCACGTTTAGCTATATACACGGGTCTTGCTCTCTGTACTAGATCGGACGTATCACTCCCCCGCTGTTCTCAAACTAGGGTTCAACTCACGGCTGCCCTGGCAAACCTGTACAACATGCGCGGCCTCATCTCATGCAACAGGAACGTCCTTTCAGACCCAGTTTGGTCACTTGTACGGATACGAAGTGACATACTACTCCTATTTGCTCGACCGCGCGATCACATCGTGTGTCTAGCGGAAAGTTTTTTCAAACGAGCCACTGAATCGCGATTTTATGATGTGGAGATTGTGCACGGTAGTGGCAAGAACCCTTGGGAGATGGAAGGTAGAGGATGGGCCCATATCAGAGCGACACCAGTTTGCTATCGATTTTTTGAACCTGTATGTAACTGATTGGAGATACATATGATGTTGCGTCGGCACTGAGTACTTTACTTTCAATAGTGTCATTGGCATTTCAAGGGAGAGATGCAGATGTACAGAGCAATTACACGAAAGAACGATATTGATAACAGGATTATATGCGCTCGTGAACAGATGCAAGGGAGAAATAGATATATGTGGCACTCACCAGTCTTGGATTGCCTTCTCCACAGCGTGACACAGATCAAAGCAGCCAGAACACACGTCCACTAAAGGTAGGCAGACACTTTGAGAAATTCACATTCCCTCGTTGCTTACATGCGTGGGGTAGAATGACTGAATGCTTGCCACGACGCGGGAGCCGTGGTTAGAGGTGGAGGAGTATAAAAGAGGGTACCGTTTTCCAGAGCAAGCTTGAAGCCCGAACGACAAGTAAACGTTCAAGTGAGTCTCGATAACCATTGCCCCCCTGTCACATCATCTGACCTCAGCAAGGCTACCTCGAAGAGAAAGGATGACTCGCTTTGCACTCGTCGCAGCTATAACAGCGACATTGCTGTCGCTCTCCACAGGGATCTCCGCTTATTGCCTCGCTTGCCCCGACTGCGACGGCAACGGGTGTCTCAATTCCTGGACTTGCTCGGGTAACACTATCACCTGCTATTACCCATCTGCTTCGTATCCCGGTACTTACGATGGCTGCGTGTTCACTGGGGAACTACAGGCGTATGGTTGGGACGTTCGTGTTGCCTTTCTTCGATAAACGAACCCGCGCATGCTTACCTGTATCCACAGGCGTTCTATCAGACTGGTGGACCAGCGATCTGTGACGGCTTGGAAATCGGAGATAATTCCAAGTGCGAGCCAACCAATATTCCATGGAACACTGGAATCAACGCATGTACATCCCCTGGGGCTTCTACCGCAGGACTTTATGGCAAATAGTTCAAGGCAATTTAGTCACATTACGCTGTTCGATGTAGAGTATCAGATCTCTGACAACTCGAGAAATATCTTCTACCTGCTGTGGAGTCGTGACTGACTAAGATGTGGTACTCACCTGACCGAGACATATGATAATACTACCGTCAGATGTCGGACGACGACCATGTGGCACCTTCGTATCTCCGTGCAGAAAGGTTAACACTAAAAAAAAATATCACCCTCAAGTTCACAGGTAAACTCACGGAACAGGTACCCGTGCACCCATACGACCACATGTTCGTTGAGTTTGGTGCAACCCAGAGGCTGAGTGTGACCTACCCATGCTAGCCAAAAAATAGGCTGCTATGGGAGACCGCTGTAGACACCTCCCTTCATGTGATCTATCACCTTACTTTACACCAACCGACACGCTGCTAGACCGTAGACACAGCGCGCACATGCATCGACAGTTCCCGTCCGTCAAGCCGCTTCAGGATATTCGGATCATGTTCGTCAGTAGCCATCCCTTCATGAGCACCGCCACCTAAGAGCCACGATCGTTGCTACTTAGGTAATCGATGGACCAGCTTGTTGTTAAATTTAAATGTTGGACAGCAAATACCGAAAAAACCGACGATATCCCTACAATCATTCTCCGGAATTGACCACCGTTGGCAGGAAATGACCCCGACTCTTGGGGGAATTCACGTGGTACATTGCTGAAAGCGACTTTACTTTTTGCAGTGCAATTGTGGTCTTCAATCGATGACCGCATCACTAATTTGTCCATGCCCCCGTGGTAGTCTAACCACACATGGATACGTGACATGGCCATGCTCTGATCTGGCAGTCTTACAAAGTTCAACCGACGTTCGGACTCAAAGCCTATCAACGAATGGAAAAACCAGACTTCGTACAAAAAAGGGGGACATCGTCGTCACACGCACGATAATAATAAAAAGACTCGATGGATCGAACATAGTCCCCAGTATCCACCCCGAAAACTCAGTGGCCGTGCAATCCCTGGCCCAGTCATACTTGCCTCCGATGCGTGCTTCGACGGCCAACGACTCGGAGCCGCACCGTGACGTCACAACACACTAGACCCTCACGTGTACACTACAGGTTACAGCACATATTGCTGATGCTGCATACAGCCTGAGCGTACGAGAAAGAGTGAGTCAAGTTATCTGACAACGACATGAGTGTTGAATTGGTACGATGCAGTAGACAGAAAGCATACTTCAGTGATCATCGCGATGGTGGAAGAACGCTGAGATAGGAAGAAGAGTCTGGACCGTGCTGATGACACCGTCACTTGCTACTACCTGTCCGTTCAGTACCCAGGAACGTTCACCGTGGGCGCATTCACGCTGGATAGGTTCTAGTTCCGTGTGTACTCACGTCGTCTGAAATTTATGGAGTCAGTTGGATTCAAAAGCTTTCGAGCCAGCGGCGAGCAACCCCTCCATCTGCGATGGTTCGGGTGTCAGTACAGCAGACAACTCCAAGTGCGAGCCAAATAACAACCCCTGGAAACCTCGGGACGAACTCATGCACGGCTGTGGAGGCTTTTGTTGGAGAACCTGACAGCGGTCTCGTGTAAACAGGTTGCTTGCAACGCATCATCCACATGACTGTCTTCTGAATAATAGATATTCTGGGCTTTTCGGTTCTAGTACTTGTACGATTCTCAGGAAAACGTTGTGTATTGAGCCTATAGATGACAGAAAACGCCCGAATTCGCGGTAAGAGCGAACGATACATCTAATTGAAACCGACGGTAGCACAATACATCCTCATGAGATCCCCGCGACCGTGTCCATAATTGATGATAGAGAGTCGTGGAACAGATCACCGTGGCACTCATCAGTCTTGAATAACCTTTTCCAGAACCAGAATACACGTCCACCTAGTTTGGTGGACGCTCTGCAAAAGGGCATGGTACACATGACAAGAATAATTCACCCGCGGAGGGTGGAGAACGATCTTGGCGTGTCGCTATTGCTTCATGATATGTCTGGATGGCTGTCGAAATGTACAGCAACCGATTTCACTTTTTCCTCGTGACGCCTCCGTCGCTGACAGTTCCTGTGCGTGGGGCAGAACGACCAAACGCTTGCCACGATGCGGGGGCCGTGGTTAGATGTGGGGGAGTATAAGAGAGCGTACCGTTCGCCCTGAGAGCAAGTAACTTGAAGCCGAACGACGTTCAAGTAAGTCTCGATAACCATCCCCCCTTGTCACGTCAAGCTCTAACCCCAATACGAACAAGGTTATCTCAAAAAGAAAGAATGACTCGCCTCGCGCTCGTTGCAGCTCTAACAGCAACATTGCTGTCGCTCTCCACAGGGGTCTCCGGCTATTGCCTCGCTTGCCCCAACTGCGAGGTCAACGGATGTCTCTACTCTTGGACTTGCTCGGGTAACACTATCACCTGCTATTACCCATCTGCTACTCCCGGCAGCTACGATGGTTGTGTGTTCACTGGGGAATTACAGGCGTATGGTTGGGACGTTCGTGTTTGCTTTCTTCGGTAAAAGAAAGCTGCGCATGCTCACCTATGTATCTACAGGCATTCTATCAAACTGGCGGACCGGCGGCCTGTGATGGCTTGTACATCGGAGACAATTCCAAGTGCGAGCCATACAATAACCCATGGAACACTGCGACCAACGCATGCACATCCTCTGGCTCTTATGTCGGAGAAGCCGGCAGCAAATAGTCCAAGGCAAACTAATTTAGTCACAACACGCTGTTCGATGTAGAGTATCAGATCCCCTGACACTCGAAAAAATGTCCTTTACCAGTTGCGGAGTCGCAGTGACTCGTTAAGATGTGGTACTCACATATGCCAATACTACCACGCTTTGCTTCAGATGCTCGGACGACGACCATGTGGCATCTTCGCAAAAAAGGTTAAAACTGAGAAGAAAAGAAACCACCCTCAAGTTCACAGGGTTAACCTACGGAACAGGTATCCGTACACGCATGCAGCCACATGTCCACTGAGTTCGGTGCAACCCAGAGCCTGATCAGGTTGAGTGTACATGTGTGACATATCAATCCCATCAGGAAAAAAAAAGGCCGTAGGATACCTCTGTAGACATGTGTTCTATCACCTTGCTTCACACCGACTGACATGCTGACCGCAGGCAGTGCAAATCCGCGTACATGGACAGTCGGCATGTCAGGCTGCGGTGGTGTCCACCGCCACAGCCTTTGGGTCCTTGGGTGATGCATTGCATTGAACCTGGTCCACTTGTATACTACCGAAGGATTGCGGACTGCTACGACGTACTGAAATGAGCTGCGATAAGCATTGCAAAGCGCTGTATTCAATCTCCAGAAAAACCTTAGACCGAGCTCCCGCCCACCTGGACCAAGTACAAGTTCGAATACCTGTTCCGCAAATCACAGAGTACCGGTTTAACGAGCAGCGATGAATCCAAATGACCGAGTCACTCCAAGTCCTCGCTGGTGTTTTCATTCTTGCGTCGGCTACGGCACGCAGATTCCTAACGCGCACCTCTTGCTACATCACATCACCTAGATCCATGGGTCCCATCTCCAGTACCTGAGCCACGACACAACATCCATCCAGGTAACCGGACCGAAATGATAGCATCTCCTGATTCTCGTTGATCCTGACCCACTATGAGTGTAACAATGTAAGCTAAAGGAACGTATACGCGCACCGTTACATAAATCCTGCCGGCTGACGGCTGAGACGGATCGTTAGCTTGCTGCACCTAATAGGAGGTGAGCTGTCGTGACGAGTTATGCCATCACAATAAAAAGACACACATGACCTGCTCCAGTCGAATCTGCAGGACCTTGGGCGCTTTGAGAAGCATCTTTGTTTGGATGGTTGGGCTTGACAGGCGATTTTTTCTATAATGTCTAATAAGTCACCGTGCTATACAAACTCGGGGAACAACGAACCTTTGGTGTCCCGCCATATTTCGCAACTGTTCGCTGAGACGACATGGTAAACACGCCGCATCCGATCGTCTATCAGGGAAGAGCACTCACACGCTTACGCTGACCTGGAGCCATCCACGAAGGCCCTTCATTTGCGGCTTCCACTCTTGCAGGTGACAGGGAACGAGGTTGATGATCGGCAGCCCGGTCGGGCTCGTGCAATGCCGGGTCCTTGTTACTTTTCCTGATCCATGTCGGTAGCAGCCTTTTGAATATCGGAATGCCCGGCGGAGATGACTTGACAGTATTATGAATTTCGTCTGGAGGAGAGGTAATGGGTGGGGCACGGGACGTGGGTGCGTCGCATTCGCGGGGATCGAAGGAAGATGCCGGGGACGAAGGCTGCAGCCGCGTCAACATAGAGGTAAGAGGAAAGCATACTGATCACCAACCTCGTCGTAGTCGAACTGAGGAACAGGCGCGCTCGACGGCACCTCGACCTATGCGATCATGAGAACTCGGTTCGACAGGGAAAATAACGAACAGATACCTCGAGGAGATCACCATCGCTGTGGGTCTCGTCTGCTTGTCGTTCCTCGCGAGTAGATTCCTGATGTAGCACGTCAACGGAATGCAGCTCATCTAACACGCTACCATCACGAACGGACAAGTGCTTACCTTGGAAGGGCCATACAAGTCTAGGAGAATACTGCCGAGATTACGGATGGTAATTTTCCCGCGACGTCGTCCAGTCGCAAGATAGCTGTCATCCGGGGAGAGGGCGACCGAATCTATACTTTCACTGTCCTCGATGATTGGCCCAATCCGAGCCAATGTTGATGCGTCCAGGAATATGATGGTGCGGCCTGTGTAGGTAACAACGAATGTCCCGTTGGTGGCCAGTGCAATAGACTCGACGTTGCCGTCACCGTCGCCATCACTGAGAATCTGCGATTCAGCAATTTGTAACCCAGTGGAGACTTTGAAACATTGGATCTTATTGCCGTCTGATGCAGCAAAAATTTGCTGACCGTCGTTGGACCACGCAAGCGGAGTGATTGGGTTCGCTGCGGGCCTGGGTGTGGTTGTGTTGATGTTGATGACCTCGTCGCCGTTGTGACTGTCAAAGACGCGGATGGAAGTCGCCTTGCATGTAGTAGCGATGTGCTCGTCATTGGGGGAGAATCTCATTCCATGGACATGACCGTCGTGTTGGAGCGGGCCGACGAGTCTCTCCCCGCTCGTTATGCTCCAGATGCTCACTTTGTCGCCACTCCCGGTGGCAAACCTGGTCGAGTCCGCGGAGACGTCGACCGCATACACGTAGTTTCTCCCCTCGACGTTGATGACCTTTTTCGTCCCACACGCTTGCCCCCTCCGTAGTTCCACAAACTACCCACTCGTGGTCCTTTGACACAGAAATGGCGCGCGAGTTCATTCCCGTTTTTCTTCCGACCTCTTGACCGTCTGCAAGTCGCCATCGTCGAATCCCATGACTGTTCGCTCCAAAAAGATGCTTTCCGTCAGGGTGAAACGCGATTGCGAACACCCAATATCGAGAGCCACTGGTGCCAATCACTATTGTTGGGTCTTTACCGGATTGTCAACATCGCACTCGCTCCTCAGAAATGCTAATACGCACCGGTATTCGTTGACGACATCCTCACCGATGCGTACACACGTCGCGGGTTTCGAAGAGTGAAAATAACAACTTGAAGGTGGTGTACAAGGTTGCTCCACAAACACGCAAGTTTCTGATTCTCAATAAGTTAGATTTGTGGAGCCTCGTGTCTTTGGCGCTTATCCTTACTCGGATCGAGTTAGGTGGCAGTCGAGCGTATGCGAGACCTTGCCTCGCTGCCAAGGGTACTTAACTCTATTACTAGCCGGCGCCGTTATTTCGACCTTCCGACGAACTTCAAGCAGGATCCCTCCGAGTCGACGAGCCGTTCTCCGATCTCTCGTAGCACCTTGGTACGTTTCAACCACTCTTCGCGACGATGCCACCGGCGAGTCATTTCTCGCTCTCGTGTATCACGGTATCAGGGCAATTCAGAACTAGTCGAACAGATGCCATCAAGCTTGTAACCCCCTCATTCGTAGTGTATCACGCGACGTGCCTCTGCAGCATCTTTACTTCAAGGTTTTTTAACCGATTCTCTTCACTCACAGGCTATGTATGCGACACTAATAATCATTCGTCCATCTCAACTACAAATTACCACCAGGTCATAGCAATGGACGCGGAACATGCATGCATGCAGATATAAACCATGAAATGAAATGCAACGGATATACGACGTGACGACGAGCTTTCAAAACCAAAAAAAAGAAAAAATCCATCACACCCGCCCCCTACCGCAACGACAACTTGGACGCCTTCCCACTCACCACCCCCGTCCCCAATCCATCCTCCTCTCCCACCTCCTCACCCGCACTCACGCTCGCATTCCGTATACTCGTCAACACCTCCTTGCAATACTTGAGCTTATCCACCAACCGCTGATGAAACTTGGCCTGCTCCGCATCCGCCAACGGCGGTTGCATCGCCATCGCCATCACCTCGCTCAACGTATATCGCGTCAGTTTATAATTCTTGTCAATGTGCGTCACCAACAACCCGTGCGATGACAAGATCACCTTGGAGTGGTCGTAAAAGTTGAACTGGGATCCCAACCAAGTTCAGCCAGAGGTGCGCGATGCAGGGGTAACGAGACTTGTTTACCTGGAGAACGTCGTGACTCATCTTGAAGACGATGACGTGTTTCATTCGTAGATACTTTTGAACGAAATCCATCCCCTTTGTCCGATCGACGTCCTCAAACGTGTATTCATAGTCGCCATACAGTCGATCCATGATGTACCGTTCAAAGTGTTTCAGTAGATACACCTTGTTCTTGAGATCCTCTGGAAACTCGGACACCGAGTAACTCTTCCGGACGTAAACCTGTCCATGTCGACGAGACGTGATATAGTCAAAATGACTTGTTTACTGACCGTCAGAAATGCGCACCCGTCATGTCCATCAAACCAACACTCACTGTTTATCCGCTGCAAGAATCAACGTCGTGCTGTCATTAAAGTGTACGCCCACAGACCCGTCCGTCAACGCATACCCCATCCCGTACTTGTTGCAGTAATCCACCCAAGACACGATGAACACCCGCTCGTCCGGCAGACACACGTCCTCGCGCGGGTCACGAAACATCTTGCCTGCCGCCTTGGCATCAAACGCCAGCGTCAACGTCCGCGCAGCCGCATCGAACCCATTCATCCGCGGCGGGGTCTCCGTCTCCGCATCCGGCGCAGACACGGTATCTTTGCGCTCGTCTCGCGCACGCTCCTTCCCCTTTGGGTCCTTGCGCACAGGGGGCACGTTCTCCTGCTCCTCCTCGGCTTGGTTAGCACCATGTCCTGTGACAGGCGCCATCTGAGCCACGATCCGCGCCTTTTGGGACTCGAGCTCCTTTTGCCTCTGGAGATCAAAGTTCTTCTCTCGCGTGCCGCGCGGTACTTCCTGTTCCTCCTCCTCGATATCCCCCAACGCGCGCGTCGAACGCACAGTGCGAAGAGTGGACGATTTGGTCTCCTTGGCAGCTTGGAGCTTGCGGAAGAGTGGCGAATCTTTATTGGCGTTGGTCGTGGACATGACGAGGGGCTGTCTCGCCGAACTGAGCAGTGCAGAGATGGGACTGCCAGGTTGGACGGCCTTCTGGAACTCCTTCTCCTGCTGGGCGATGCTCGACGTGGTCGGGTTACTGGCCTTGTCGGGTTGGACGGTGGCCGACGGCGCACTCGGTGCGGCCATGCTGGTGACTTGATCATCGTCGAGCAGGGCGGCCTTCTTGATCTTGGCAAGGTTTACAATCGACATGGGACGAGTAATATAACGAAAGTCGGGTGGTCCGTCGTGTGCAGAGAGGGGAATAAAGGGGGGTATGATGCCATAGTCGATAAAGGGTGAGGCGATGATTTCGAGAAGCGTGGGTCGTTGACTCGGGTCGGGTGTTAGAATGGATGTGATGCATTCGCGTGCATCGGCAGAGATGCGTCTCTCTGGAGGAAATTCATAAACATTATCGCGAATCCGGCTAGAATGGGATTTGAGAAGCGGCATGACACACACGGGAGTGGTGGACGCTCACGTGTAAATCTCCTTGACGTCCTTTGTTTGAAAAGGGGGACGACCGATCAGGAGGGTGTAGAGAATGACGCCGATCGACCAAGTGTCGACTTCAAAGCTGTGTCCGTTTGCTGTGTCAAACAGCACCTCTGGGGCGATGTAATTTGGGGTGCCACAAATAGTTTTTTTCCTCTCGCCAGGGTTCTCGATGAGTGCAGCAAGACCAAAGTCGCCGACCTTGATGTTCATGTTGGCGTCGAGGAATAAGTTACCGAGTTTGAGGTCACGGTGGATGACTTGGTGGGTGTGCATATAGTTGCAGGCGCCGATGATCTGGACCAAAAAGAAGCGGGCTTCGGGCTCTGTGAAGCGACGGCGGCGACGGAGCATGTCCATGAGGGAACCACTGTGACAGAGTTCGAGGGTCATGTAGACGTTGTCGTCGTCTTCGAAACATTCGTAGAAGCGGACGATGTTGGGATGGGCCAACGAACGATGGATCTTGATTTCCGCATAGAGCTAGTGGGACGTCAGCAGGAGCATTCGGTCGGTCGGGGGAGAGAGCCGGACCTTTGTCTTGGCCTTCTTGGTCTTGAGGGACGTCTTAGTGACGACCTTGCACGCGTGGCGCGTTCCGCGGACGTCCTTGACTTCATAGACCCGTGCAAAGCCACCCTGTGAGAGGACGTCAAACGGTGAGCGGGTGCGCGAGACGGGCATCTGGGACAGACCTCGCCCAAGAAACCGACGCGGTGGAATTCCAAGAGTCTGTTCTTGTCGGTGATGACCTTGGGCGGGGACGGCGGGGTCGTCTTGCTGTTCTGTCTCGGCAACGGTGGATCGGACGGGGCGGGCTTGGCTTTTTCCTGCTTGGTGGGCGAGGGCGGGACTTGGTTGATCGCGCTCGAGAACGGGGGACGGCGGTGGAGCTGTTGTTGTGGTTGTGGTTGAGGCATTCTCGAGTGGGTCGTGTACGCAGACATTTCGACGGCCTAACACCCTCGAAAACGTCGACGACGGTCGTGGCTGACCCTCGCCGACGCCGCGTGCGGGTGTAGCGTGTTTATTATATAATCGGTCACGTGTAAAGTCAACAGCTATACCCGGTCACGTGTGTGTCACATGAAATAGCCCCTGTCACGCGTACCCAGAACGATTCGCATCCGTTCAAAAGGGAAGCCGCGGAACCGCTTGGAGACGACAACGACCGGACTCCACTCGCCTGCTTCCCATACTTCCACCATTCCCCGCCTCGGCCCTTGGAGCGTCTCGAAGGAGGCCAAGGCCAGCCTCGTGGCGACTCACCACCGCGGCTTGGAGGTGAAGCGACCGAACCACTCGAGGAAGGTGAAGACCAGCCACCCGCTTGCTTCCCGGACCTCGCCGACCAGCGGGGACGACCCATCGAAGCAGCATTCCCCCCAGCTGATACCCTTCCCGAACCACCTGTCACCCGCCCCGCCCCGCGCGTCGTACATCCGCTCGCCCGCCCTCGCCCGCCCACACCACCTCCCTCCCGCCGCCGTCCCACGAAACCAGGGCCGAGCACAACGCGCCTCGCATCCCTCGACGCGAAACGTCCCGCCACCAACCCCCACCAAGAGCGCATACACCCAGCGCAGGCAGACGCACGACGGTGACTGGATCGCCGCGATCGATACTGCGGAACGCGCGGGCGACGACGATGCCGTACCAAAAGGCGGGCGGGCGCGTGAGACATGTGCATGCGGGACGAAGGGCGTCTGTGCCGTGAACGCGGCGAGGCGAAGACATCACGTCTCGTCTCGTATATATCACTAGGGCATGTACTATCTCATTCGATATTCGATGGGTTTGAACGTGCGGCATCGAACCGTACCGTGATACTTGGCCCAACCTCACCATTCCCGGAATCCATTGGAACAGTCCCCCCTAACAAATCTACAAGGCGAAATGGAAGCATCCTCAAAATCGATCGTCATCCACTCGTAGTACCAACAAAGGCGTCCACTGCCAATCACGACGCCATGCATATAAACCTGGGCGTCGTTCAACGACGAACCGAATGACTTGCTCATCATCAACACGAACGTGATTACTACAAACTACAACATGTACCTCCCCCCTCAAGCTTCTAGCTCAAAACGCCACCGTCCACAAAAGGAATGATATTAAAAAAAAGAATGAAAGTGCGAAAATGCCATGGAACGGATGCATCGGGGCCCAAACGGGCGATGTGTGTTCCCCCCCCCCTCCTCTCTGTGTATAGGTAAATGAAAGGAAAGGAAAGAAATGTAAGCTGTAGCATGAGCATGAGCAGAACAATGAGCGAGTCCATAATGCAACAAAGAAAAGGCAGGTAAAACACGAAAGAAAATGGGCAAAACGCGAAACGCGACGCCATATTCATCGCGCGTCCAGCCGCTCCCTACAAAGCGGGCACGTTTGGCTCCGGTCCAGCCAGTTTTCCAAACATTTTTCGTGGAATCTAGAGAGTGAAAAAAAAAATTACACGTCAGACAAGAACCCTCCCCCCGGCACATGAACACACGCACGCATGTTGACAGGTCGCTCCCAAGATACCCCCATCCTCAACCCTGAACCTCGTCATGCAAATCGCACACTTTTCCACGCCAACGCCCAACAAGGACATCTTCGACTTGACACGCCCGTCCCGCGTCACCCGTCTCCGCACGAGCTCGACCTTGCCCACGAGATACGACAGAGGATCCACAGTCTCATCGTCCCCATCACTCTCTTCCGACGGGACATCAGGCGGCGGCGGCGTAGCGGGCCCAATCAGGTCCGCAATGAGTAGAAGCGCCTAGGCAGGAGGATTCGTTCACGTCGTACGATCCGAGATCGTCGTCAATCGGAGAACTCACGTCATAATTAGACCCGTCCGACATTCCCTGATCGCCCAGACTGGAAACTAATCCGTTGATGTCTGGAACGTCGGACGTGGGGGTCGTCTGCATCGACGTGTCAAAGTACTCCACGGAACGACTGCCAGCGGTAGAGAGAGTGAGGCTGGACGCGGAGGCATAACCACTCGTCGTTGGGGTCAAGGGTCCGGGAGGGCTGACGGTACCGCTATCGCTCGCATTGTCGTTGTCATCGCCGTTATCGTCGTCGAGCCCGAGGAAATCCACGCAGAGGGGTGTGATAGGGTTTGGAGCGGGTTGAGGAACCGCGTCAAGGCTGTCGTCATCAAGATCGATAAGCAAGCCCTCGGGGATAGGCGGTGTGCTGGGAGCAGCAGACACCATCGCCTTTGGACGGGGAGAAACATGCGTCACGCCCTTGTCGAGAATCCACGTCAACGAAGGAGAGACAGGAGGAGTCGCTGGAAGCGGTCTCCCAGGATAGTGACGCCGAGGAGATGGCTGACTGATCGGAGGAGGAAGGCTTTGCGTCATGTTTGGTAACGGCGTGGGAGGTCCAGAAGGGAATATAGAACTGTAAGCCGGCGCACTCCGCATGCCCATGTCTCGAGAAAGAGATCTGCCTCGCACAAGAGCGTGGCTCTCATCCCGCGTATCAGGCGAACGGACGATTCGCTCAGTCGCAGACCGGGTAGGTAGAGAAGCCATCGCTGGGTTAGGTATAATAGGAAGATCAGGATCATGCTCATAAACCGGTCCCGGGGGCGCCGGCGACGAGACTCGGGGAGCCCTGGAACTCAGAGAAGACTCGTAACCCCTGCTTCCAACCACACGGGGAGGTTCCGAGGCAACCTCACGGTTCGCATGGGCCTGAACGGCCGCCGGAACGTCCTCGCCATCGATCGTGTTCTGAGAAAGGGATATGGTAGACGTGCTAAAGGTAGACGTCGAAGAGACGGAGATGGGAGATACCGGTGCACTCGAGGCGCCCATCTGACTTCCACGACTGGAGGTCGTGTGACGACGGACATGTCGAGCAACAAACGGCGGTGATGCAGGTCGGTGAACGTCCGGACCGACCGTCTGTGGAATCTGCACCGTATTCACCTTGCGTGAACGATCAGCCGGTACCTTTGCTGGCGGGGCGACGAACACATCCGGGGCCGTCAACCTCGGCAACTGTCGCACCGCCGTGTTCTGAGGCGTTACGGGGGGGCTCGGCGGTGGTAAAGAACCATCGATAGACGACTCTCCAGAGCCAGTGCGTTCGAGCACCTCCCAATCCTCCAGGGGCTCGCTCGAGGCACGCTCCTTTGACTTTCGATGGAACAATTTCGTCCGCGTACGGTGGGGAGTGCCGTGATGAGATGGCGAAAGGTTGAGTAGCGACGGCGTACTCTTGAAAAACGGACTAGGGTTACGGAGCAACGAAATCACAGACGAGGACGGTTGAGGCGACTGTGAACGGCCGTGAAAAAACCGCGAGGGAGAACTAGGGATGCTAGGCATCCGATGGTGCTTCGGAGTGGGAGGCGTGGACAGATCCGAATTATCCTGGTTCCGATCGTCCTCATACCGATCGCGACTCTCAGGAATGCGAAGAGAGAGTTGAGACGCCAAGAAACGGGCCTGAGAGCCTGGATTGCGAGAGACCGTGGGCTGACTCGCAAGCCGAGTTCTGTGCGGAACGGGAGAGCCCGGAGGTACGGGTACTGCAGTTCTCATCTTGTGTCTCTTCACGCGCTCGTCCAAGGGTATGCCTCGCATGCGGTCGAGTTCCCATCGCTCGGATGGCTCTAGATCAACGAGCTCGATGCTGGACCCGTCCTCTTCGTGACGGCGCTGTACCGACGACAGGGAGGCAGTGTCGATAGAGAACGTATCACTTCTATCTGATCCGGCCGGGTGAGACCGATCAACGTGCACAGGGAGGGAAGCTACGGTGACCGCAGGCGAAACGAGGCCAGGGTGGGGAGGACCACTCTGATGCACAAAGTCCTCTGAAACGAGGGTCGACACGGCAGTCGCTGTTTCGTACGTGGGCGGAGGCGGGAAATCTGGAGGGGGGGGAGAGGGCACATGAGGGGAAGAAGGGCCCGGACACGCAGGGGCGGACAGACCTGTTTCGTCCCGCATTCTGGAGGACTGCGCCTGTCTGCGAGAGCCAGCGCCTCTAAAGTTGTAAGAGAGGTTGTATTGCATTTCCTCTTCGTATCGGTCCTCCCTTTTCTTCTTCGATTTGGGCTTGCGGGTCCGGGTGGTGTTATCGGGAGTGGAGGGTGGATGACGAGCATTGTGGGTTGCTGCCTGAGGTGGTTCGGCAGGCCTCTTTCCCGAGGTCATCGTATAGCACTGAGAAGGTGGAGTGCAGATGGGAGACAAGGGCGAAGAATGCACGACACGCCTTTACCTGCTGTCGTGCCGACATGCCCTTCTCTTGTTTGGACTGCTTTGGCGACTTACGAATGAGGGCACTCGGGGCGTGTCCTCGTTGCGAGCTATCCACAGCGGAACTGCCCTCCTTTCGTCGTGCCATGCCGATGCCTCGAGGAAACACTACGACTGCCCTTCTGGGTACATCCTTTTCCACGCCGTACGGTAATGAAATGAATCAAAAGGAAAAGAAAACAGCGAGACAGTCGGACAGACACAGGGGCCTTTGCCTGCCAGCCCCACTATACCCACCGTTGGTCCGTGGTGTGGCACGGTAATTTACACCACGGCATATGGCATGGCATGGCATGCAAGCAAGCAAGCGTTTCATGCGTACCAATCGACACACCTCTCCCAGCCGCACTAGACACGATCCCAGGGTGTCAGGAAACAGACAAGAAGGCCCGTGTCGATGCAATACCGTCCGCCCTGGATTTCCAACTACTTTACCAGATTAACTGTAGATATAGTATTTGCCACCTACTCCGACGGCACGTTCGAGTCGACTTAAAATTCTCGTACGAAACCGGCCCTTCTGTGACCGTCCACAACATCGTTGAGATAGGCCAATCGAGTGGGTCGTCACAACATACAAGTCAAGTACCTTGAGCAAGGGACGAACGGGTTCAAGGCCTTCGTGCTTGCAATCAAACGAGAAAGAAAACGAAACTTTCAAGCAACGAATGTGAGTGAAACAAGTAATCCAAATCCGACAGTGTCCAGAGGACAATGAAACACGTTGACATGGTCGTGAAGAGCTAATGACTAGTCAGCGGACTGTCACTACCAAAAGATGGTATCAGAATCATAGAAATTTGCGATGCGTATGTGTGGACCATTGCATTGTAATGGAAAAGAAAATTAAGAGAAAAGAATGCGGGATTGTGACCAGACGAACGCGAACGGATCGAATAGTATAAAAATCTAGATTACAAGTCGATATTCGATGCTCGATTAATTTCTCTCTTATGAGGCTGCAAAGCTGTCAAGAGCAAGGAAGATACCGCACCCATCCACATCCCCAGCCGGACAATGAACCATCATCTATGCAGCAGTCCGGCTCGGGTTGCGAGCCAATGTGGCGCCCGTTCTTTGCGCCTGGATACTGCTAAAACGATGCAATTCCTCTGGCTTCATCGAGATCTTGCGACCAAAGCCAACCTTGCGGACAGCACGCCGAATGAACGACACACGGTTCGAATACATGGACTCGTGGATCGAGGCGGCACGGGACTGTGTACGCGTGATGGGAATACCACCCTCAGATGCCCTAAGTGCTTCCTCCGCCTTGCGGTCGCGGCGCTCACGCATCTTCTTGATGATGGTAGCCTTCATAGCAAACTTGATCCAGTCCAGGGGCCAGAACCAGACAATGTTCTGGGGACACAATGAGCATACAATAATGAACGACATAAAGACACATACCCAGACCCAAACAATACCAATCCAACCACCAGAAATTCCTTGGATTTGGGTGAAGCCAAAGTTACCATACGCGGCGATAATCGAGGACACAAGTTGAGCAATGCAGAATGCGACCATAAGAGCGACAGATGGGCGCTCCATGAAGAAGAAGCCGTGAGAACGCGTGACGAAGATCAACGCCTGCGAAATGATGGCAACTTGCAGGTACACGATGGTGTGAAGCTGGGGATCGTTGGCGTTCGCGGGGGATGGTGACCCATTGAACGTGACACCAAATCTATCATAGAAGAAATTGGTCTTGAGTATGATGACAACGAGCGCAATACTAAAGATATCATAAGTAAAAGAGCGGGCAGGAAAAGTGAACACATTACGTGGAGGCGGTCAAGTACAAGCCATACGCAACGGCATATGAGAAAATCTCAGCCAGGTCCCAAGCATCTGGTTCCATCGAGGGCAAGACACGATCAACGGACAACGTCATGATAGTACCATCGTTCAACAGGGCGATGATCAGGACCATGAAGGGGGGGAAGTCGAACTTGAACGCAAAGGCCAAGATAGCGAAGCAGACAACGATACGGATGGTCACAGCACAAGCATAGATGGAGTAGTTGCGCATACGCTGGAAGATGATACGCGAACCACGGATGGCATGCACAATGGTGGACAACCCAGGCTCGGTCAAGACGATGTCAGCAGCACCACGAGCAGCATCAGTGGCACCCTCTACAGCGATACCGACGTTGGCACGGGAAAGAGCTGGAGCGTCATTGGCACCATCACCAGTCATGGCGCATAAGTGACCAAGGCCTTGGAGGCGCTTGACAATTTCGTACTTGTGTTCAGGGAAGACACCGGCGAAACCATCCGCATCCAAGATCATGTCGTCGAGGCTCAAGTGCTTGCCGCCAGGAGGGGGTCCGTCCTTCAAAACCTTGGCTGGGTACATGTGGTCACCCAAACCGAGACGACGACCTGTTTCCTTTGCGATAGCAAGTTGATCACCAGTAACCATCTTGACTTTAACGCCGAGAGCGATGGCATCATCAATAGTCTGTTTGGTGTCATCACGAGGAGGATCAAAGATAGCGAGGAGACCAATCAGTTCGAAACCGTTTCCTTCGGCCTCTGGATCGTCACCATCCAATTCTTCGTAGGCGACAGCAAGGGCGCGAAGACCACGTGCAGCAAACTCTTCGACATCGGCCTCAAGCTTGTTCTCGACTTCCTCGGTCTTGTTGCGAGTGCAAAGCTCAATGACGATACCGGTCATACCCTTGGTGACACGCTTCAACTTGCCAGACGACTCTTCAAGATAGGTGATTTCCGTGCGTTTGTCGACAGGGTTGAATGGCTTGAAGTCCAAGAGTTTGATACCCGCACGGGCACGAGAGGTATCGCCGAGAGCAGCTACGACGGAAGTGTCGATCGCATCTTGATTTTCCGTACGAGATGCGTAGGCAGCAAGAAGCATAACGTCGTCAGCAGAGAAGGGGCCGTAAGTACGGATGGTGGCCCTATCGATGGTGAGCTTGTTGGTGGTGAGGGTACCGGTCTTATCAGAGCAAAGGATGGTCACTCCAGCCAATTCTTCGATGGCGGTGATACGAGTGACAATCGCCTTGTGCTTGGCGAGCTGCTGAGCACCAACGGCAAGTGTGACCGACAAGACAGTGGGCATGGCGATGGGGATACCACCGATCAAGAGGACAAGGATGTTGTTGAGACCACGACGATAGTTGTACCTGAAGCCGGCGTAGAGGACGAGAATTTCAGCAACGACGAAAAACCCGATGGAAACTAGGCAGAAGGAACCGATTTGGGCAAGAATCTTCTGCAAGTGACCTGTGGTGTCATCGTCCTGTCCGACGAGAGAAGCAGCACGACCGAAAAAGGTGTTGACACCAGTGGAAATGACAACACCTTCCGCTTCACCCTGTTTGCAAGTCGATCCGCTGCAGATTGGCGTCAGCCCGGGATGTCAAAACCGGAGGAAAGAGTACGAACGAGAAACATTGATCGCCAGCCTTCTTACCCTGCGGAAGCGATTCACCGGTGAGAGCAGCTTGGTCGATAGATACATTGATGGCCTCTGTAAGACGACAGTCGGCAGGAACAATATCACCAATCTTGAACGAGATCATGTCACCAGGGACAAGATCGGATGATTCGATCTCAGCCCAAGTACCATTACGCTTGACCTTGGCTTTAGGAGCAAGGGAGTCCATGAGTGCCTTGACAGCGTTACCCGCATTGCGCTCCTCGTAGAAACCGATCGTGGAGTTGATGAACAACAGAAGAATGATACCGACAAAGTCTTCCCAGTCTGGGGGTTGTCCGTCACCGTTGGATAGTACAATGGCCACAAGGGCAGCACCCTCCATGACCCAGGACAACGGATTCCACATGAAACTCAAAAACTAATGTCAAATACAGATTTTAGCGCAAACCGAGAGCACATATGCGGCGTCATTACCTGAAGGAATGCATTCTGCTCTTCTTGCTCGAGCTTGTTTGGACCGAACAACTCAATACGACGCTGAGCCTCCTCTAATGCCAAACCATTTTCGTCGCACTGGAGAAGTTTGAAGACATCATCGATGACAATTGTTTCCAGGTCGACCTTCTCCTTATCGTACAAGTCTTCGGCTTTGAGCTCAATCTTTGAAGCATGAAATTTTAGGAAATGAGAGACAGATTTGAATATGACAAACCAAAGACAAGTCAACGTTTGCGTCTGTGCAAAGCAGTCAAAACCTGAGCACGCGCACGAAACCAAAAAATGCATACGAGTTGGTTTCTCCTCATCGTGACCAAACTCCTTGTACTCTCTCTTGCGCTTTGTTTCGGGGGCAGCGCTGACAGGCGACTCGTCGCCTTGTGGACCGGGCTCCTTTTCCACATTCGGCTCCGACATTGTTTGGGTGTGGAGGACGTGCGCGTAAAGAAGAAAGGGGAAACCCTACAGACAGGATCTATAGAGATGCGGCTTTTTGACGGGGGGGGCGCGTCGACAGGGAGAACGGGGATGAAAGAGTGGGAGAGTGCGAACGGCGTCGCAGACGGACTTTATATTTGCGGTCCGAAAATCTAGATATCAAACAATGC
Source organism: Boletus huronensis (assembly GCA_038093155.1). Lineage (NCBI taxonomy): Eukaryota > Fungi > Basidiomycota > Agaricomycetes > Boletales > Boletaceae > Boletus > Boletus huronensis. The sequence continues at coordinate 4,441 of JBBPRS010000161.1, read as the reverse complement.
AAACAGCCACAAACATGCCGCCTGACCGCTTATCACGCCTGGTTGGAATCCGAATGGAACCCTTGGAAACCCCGGCACGATATGCCGAAGCGAACCCACATTGGTCCGTGTGTTCCCTGCCTCGTCCGAGGCCTCCCTCTGACAGTCGCCAGATCTTTTGCGCTCTATCACCGTCACTGCCATGCTCACGTCTTTATTCCGCGCAGCAGAAAAAAAGACAGCAGTTCAGACCAGCTGCTTCGATCGATGTAATTTTCCAAGACTTGGAAGCATCTCAACGGCTGCCATGACATTCCGCGGTCCTTTGCTTTTTTTTTCTTGATTGTTTCGCGAGGAATCGGAATCCCAGCGTTCGGCTGTCCACCTGTACTTCGCCTGGCGTATTTACCGCATGTCCGCAACCCTTGAACTCCCATCTCCGCATACGCACGATGAGCCCGAAACCGCAGTACACTACAGTTTCCCTGAATTCCCTTTCCCTCTAAGGATAGATCTGCATGACTTTGCCCAACAGTTTGATGTTCAACACACCACATCTTTGCGGACGATCTCGCGACGAACGGATGATGGACCCCAGATAGTTCGTATGATCCAGAGGGCTTGAGCTTGACTTTCCGCGCGATCGGACGATGCAAATAACACATTAGACTAGGCCCCCCGCCGTTCGGCCCGCATGCTTTGCCGAGAGTCTCAAGGCTGACTTCGAGCTTTTTTTGCCATATGTCCCCGAGCGCTAGTAACGATGAGTGAGACTGCGCTTTGTTGGGCATGAACAAACGGTTTTCTCAGGCAACCGTCGTCCCAGCTCGTCGCGATACACAACAGGACATGCTCCTGTCTCTGTTCATATCCGCTATTTATAGCCCTTGTCGACGCAGAGGCGTCTGCTCAAAAGATCGACGCGAAGCCACGCCAGGGCCAGGCTGACTTCGTCTTTTCATCGTCCATTGAGCCTTTCATTTGCGTTCATGAATATATTACTCGCAAGGCATTGGCCCTCGGGATGAACAGGGAGCAGCAGCACACGCAACCAACATCCGCAAACCGTGAGCACTTGCACCCAGCTGGTGCCTGTCCAAATTATGAAAACTGGGGCTGAAACGCGTACAGCTCAAGCATGGATTGCTACCACCTTCCCTCGATTCATCATACGCACGCGCGTTTACCACCAGTGCTACACAACAATTTGCAGGGCTCTTTATTACCTACGTGGCATCCTGAAGTATGTTCCAAATTTGTACTTTGACAGTCCGAGGAATATCTAGACTATAATTAATCCCCCTTATTGTCACCGTTGACCGACCTCTCAACGACCACTCCACTTTGATTGGCATCCCCTCACATAGTTTGTTTCCACTTCCCAATAGGAACTTTGTTTCTTGCACCGGAAGAGAGTTCGCCGTATAGGTGTAACCACATAATTCGGTACCGGTCCAGGCACGTCGTCAATGTTAGGTAGACTGGTTGGCTACAAAGACGAAATGATTCGTATCACAGTCGGCCGAAGCCCAGGTATGCGGTAGCGTCCGCGTAAGAAGATTTTAGACCCTCGCAAGGCATGCGTCATAACCTATAAATAGGCACACTCCTAAATAACGTAATCAGCACCCTCCGGCTATTTAACTCCCACCGTATGCATCGTCGCGTCCAGATTCTCTGCTCCACCCGCGCAGGGGGAAGACCTTAATCCGACAGGTTTCTGTGAGTTTCGCGCTTGGATCCTCGTCCGACATGCACGTTTAAGGCGTTTGGTAGGAGATGACAGCTTGCGCATATCTACAGGTCAATAGAGTGACGTGGGTATCAACGTGTGGCCCGTGGGTCCAGACCAGAATGGGCTTCTTGTGAACAGCGTGCTGAGAACGCCCCTCGTGTCTGGCCGCCATGGGCAACTGCGGGTAAAACTGCTATTGGCTCTTGGAATCACCCGGCGCCACCGGACTTTTCAACCCAGGCCAACCGGTCAAGAATCGATTTCATAGGAAGCCCCGTGTCAGGTACACCCAACTTCGTCACTGTTACTGCGCGCGAGGGCGACCTGCACGAGCCTTTCAAAGACAGATCAAAATTTGCGATGGGTGAAGTCGTACCGTCTGATGGCGCAAACATTTCGAGACACTCTGGCTCGTTCGGACGCTCTGATAATCTAGTTCGAGTAACAGTACACAGGTATGACTTGTTCCACCACTACTGGGATATGCGAGGGATCTCGGGGGGAATGCGATGATCCTCTCTCTCCCGGTGTCGCACAATCATGCCTTCATCGTCTTACATAGTATGGATGATGTGCATTGGACGCGATGGGATCGGGTTCGTGGGCCGCCATTCAGTGGCTACGGCTTACACACTCGCGCACGCTGCGGCGATCAACCTACCCCGCATCAAGGTCCTCAGGCTGGCAAGCACCGCAACACCTCTTACACCGGCGCGCGGGGGGCCTTTCTTTCCGAGCCCGAACGACTGAACACAATCGGGAGACGCTAGTTTGGGTTGTCACTCATGTGAACACCCGTTAATACCTCCTAGAGCCAACAAAACGGACGTCCTGCTTCCCAAGGCAACGATCGTACATATGGTACTTACCACGAGGTAAAGGGATTACTTATAGCTTGGAACACCATATCCACTACGATGGAACAGATTTTGCAAACACCTTCCCATCCCAGAACTACACCCCCGACCGACCAGCCCGATCCCTTCCGCGAATTAACGGAACCCCGCCTTGGACTTCCAACTCGGGCATGTTTTCCATGGTGCGCAGCAGCGCACACGATATCGAACGCGGATCTTCATTGGGTCACTAGTCTAGTAATACCTATAGTGCTCAAACTGATAATGAAACTCCGTCACGACCAATTGCTCCCGCTCCTCTACATCTATCTATAGATGAATCATGCGGGGGTATGGCGATATGAATGGCGGCGCGTGGAATTAGAGGCGAGAGGAGAGGCACGGAACTTCGCGGCTGGACGCTGACTCCTTCTGGGGTGGACATACGCGCCAAACCGTTTTAGTCGTCGCCAACGAGTCGGATGGACACGGTCGCGCACGTTCCCGACGCTTCTTAGAGCAGGGATACAGCTGACGTTCTCGTCGTGTGATCCTTGACATACGTAGCTTAAGTTGGATTTCGTACATGGCTTCAACTGCGGCGTCCCGAAGTGATGCGGAGAACGGATAACTGTTTCTTTATTCGGCAAGAGTGGAGGGTTGAGTGAAATTGTGACACGTCTTGGCGGGAGGACGACCGTGGTGCTCGTCCAGTTCATCGACTGCGACCACCGGATCGATTTTATTGAGTCGGGGACCCATCTCGTGCAAATCCTCGCTGAAATGGTCAATGGTATAAAAGAGCACGACAATGTGGGAGGCAGTGATAGAGCCCTAAATCCATTGAGCACCACAACAGAAAAGTATAGGTCGATGCTCGTGCTCCCGAAGATCAGGGCGTGGAAAACGCTCTCCCTCCATGAACAAGGTGGAGGATAGGTAGGTGACGGAAGTCTCGGAAAGGACTCTCTCTTGAAAGGTCGTGGAGCTCCCTTCCGCAGATCTCAACCGTCATCAGACACGTGGGTTGTATACCAGCGATATCTGTGATGTAGTAAACTTACGGTTTGGATGGAACCTGTCAACGCATGGACATGGGGGAGGTTGCTGCCATCTAGCACATGTCTTGACTAGCAACAATGATCGACGCTGGAGGAGCCCAGGCCGCAAAAGCCTGGACACGATCAGTGAATTGTGACTGAGAACTGAAGGCACGTACAACCAGCGATATCGATCAACCCATCCTCATTGCATGGCATGAACCACACCCAGCGCCTCAGCGTGGGGTTCGTCTCCTCAAACACTTGTCTACTGCAATTCAAGAGCCTGAACGTGGGCACTGGGCTCGAGGGGGGTTCAAATTCCCACACAGTACCCGACCGACTCGACGACGGTTGTGACAAGTCGGTATCCACGGCTCAGCCTGCTCTCTCAGGCCGTCTCGCTTGACGGCGGTGCCTTCCATGCCCTCGCCCCGGTTGGTTGTCGCCTCATATTGAGCAAAACTGCCCTTGCGCCATCCCCAACAAATGCTAGTCTGGTAACCAGACCGATCTATGAGGCAGCGTTCGTCATGATTCTCTGGGTCCGATACATCTGAACCCTGCAAATGGGATGACCAGGCGCTGCAAGCACGCTCAAGGAGGGTCCCGTCCGCTGCTTCGCAGGCCACGTTGACCGATAGTTGTGTGGATCAGCTGGCCTTTTCACCATCACCTAGCGTCATCTCGTCAAGGTCCCCCTCCAACACCTCCAATTGAACATCAGGGAAATTGCCTTCCTCTTCTGCGTCCTCCCCATCTCCATCCACCCCCACACCCGCACCATCGCCCGGCTCAGGACCAACCTCATCCACGTCCATCCCGTATTGCCCTCCTCTGTTCCTCCCCGT
>JBBPRS010000160.1:0-47935 GCA_038093155.1 Boletus huronensis | reverse complement strand
ATATTTCCCTCCTTTGAGATCCACTCAGTCCCCCCCTCTTGAGGCTAGTTTCCCTCTTGAGATCTATAGTCTTTAGCTTGTTGGTTTGGTTTGCCTTAGGCCCAGTCAGCCCTTAGGAGCCATTTCAAACTCCCTGTTCCCAGTACTAAGCCCCAAGTGTACTTGTTGTACTACACTTGGAATCCTATACTCCCACTTCCCTCTCTAAGTCCCCATCCTACTTCTGATTGGACGCTGAATATGACCATTGCCTCGACCTTCGTCTTCCACTTGCTCTCGTCCTCGAACTTGCCTTCGAGCTAGTATTCAATGCTTGAAGCCCAGCTATCAACTGTTCCTAAGTCTCTGCAAGTCAGCGGATCAGTAACTCTTCGTCCTTGACTTTTGTTATTGAGTCTATGTTCATCCCGATCCGGGTTGATCGTAACACCCACCAATGGCATTGTGCCCGGACAAGTGTACTTGTCACCCCAGTGGGCCGTCATGCATACCCCAGCCACTCATTCACCCAGCACCACCCACAGCAACACCATCATGCCTGCACCACTGGCACCTACAAAGTGCCACAAGCACGCTTGTCACCAGGACGGTGAGGGCCATCATGCACCACATCATGCATATCCCCACTTACCTGCACCACCCACAACATTGTGACAACAACACCATCACTTATACCCTTTTATCTGTAGCTAGCTACAGCACAATCAATTAGTTTTGCTTTTTTAATATATGATTGCCAATGGTTGTACCCTAGTACTGCAACATTGCTCGAGTGTCAGGTTAATATAATTGGTATATCAGGCTTGTCATCAGTATGGGGTAAATCCTGGCAGCCTGGAAATGTATTTGCTTGGTTTTTTCAGTGTCATCCCTAACCCTTATGGTACATAGGCTCCATATAACTGATGTATTCGGGCTGACCTCAGGCTGACCTTAGACAAAATAGCAGTACAGCCATTAAACAAACATAGTGCTGGCATACCCCTTATCAACAACAATATATATGCCGAAAAACCGCTGACAAACCCCACCTGGACCCACTGGGGACCTAATCCTCGCTAAGCCTCAGTGGAACCTTTACAACAACTGGCAGTGTACATTAACAACACGACGACACTGACGATATCTCACGAGCCGCAACGGAGCGCTATCAATAAGATGACTCATGGCACTGTGGCATGCCAGCTTCGATCTTGCAGCTTCTTGCTGGACACAAAGTTGTCACTTGACGACTACGACGCCCCAAATATTTGCTCGACCCTGGCTAAGGCCTGTATGGTCTCACACCAGGGCCGCGGCGATATGTTTTGCGCTAGTAAGCTTGGCGCAAGTTATTTGAATGAGCTGCAATTGATTGTATCGCCCGTGTCGCGACAATATCCCACCGATATTTGGACTGTGTCTGTATGATCTCTCGAGGTGGGATTTCTATGACATCATACCAGATACTTCAGTGATGTTTTCAACATATCCTGGAAATAAAATATCATGCATGTGTTATCATCAAGGGATTTTCGCCTGACAGTAAATAAATGTCTTTCAGTGATTGAACCAGACTGGGTGAAATGAAAACTGATAGGGTTGCCATTGTCTGATGGATTACAGGCATGTACGCAGCAGATCAGTAGGCTCATGATGAGAGTAGTAAAGGGGGAAGGGGGAGATAAATAAAACCGTCTAACGAATCTACCACATAGGTTCCTGGAAATACTAGTGTACTGCCATTGTAGGCCGGTGGTGGGAAGGAGCTGTCACAAGTGTACTATCCATCGGGAGTTTAATGACTTTCTTGCGTCCCGGAAAGTCGGTCAGATCGTTATGAACTGGTCGGCCTATCCTGTGTATGGTACTCGTGATCACAGTAATACTTGTTGAAAGTCTTTCGGTAGAGGCCTTCTGCGTCTGTGCTCGAGAGTACTGTTCGAGCGTGAATGTTGGATCGTTGGGCCTGGGCCACTGCGTCGCGCCGGGCGGCGTCATTGTACCATTACTTCGGGGGCTCTTGAGTTGTCTAAGGCAGAGTTCACTGCACTTTTGTTGTGCCACGGAGATTCGGAACCAGTTTGGAAGTGTTTGGTTGTCAGCGGCTTTGGGCATCAACACCAAAAAAAAACATAGTGAACGCCGCTCGGAATCATGTACATGTTAGCTTCATGCGTTAAACAAACGAAAAATTACTTGAAGCATAACCTGAAGCACCAGGGGCTGAGAAGCAATCCGATGAAAAGAGATAAAATACATAATGGTCTACGAGTCCAGGACTACTCTACTAATTGTATACCTGATATAACGGTCTGTGTCGGATCCAGGTCAGTGGCCGCAGTAGGAGAGGGAAGAAAAGATTAACGTACGTTGACGAGAACTTGGTGCCTTGTCTTACAACCTTCTCTACCGCATCCAAGAAATCACGTTCCGTTGCGACTTTCCGCCGCGCACGAATTGCGAACATACCAGCCTTTGGAGTTATATAAATATCACCATAACAAGCAAAACTTTGGGACACACCTCGGTAGCCACTGACCGCAACTCTGCCCCCGTGGTATTAGGGCATAGCCTCGCAATCAGGTCAAATCGTATGTCCCTTTCAACACTCATACTTCAAGGATGTATTCGTTTTAGATATGAAGTTGAGTAGGGCGATGAAGCATGAACACACCTTCGTGCGTGGATCTTCAAAATGTGTGCGCGTCCTTCATTATTAGGCAGTGAGAATTCCACACGTCGATCGAGACGTCCAGGCCGAAGTAGCGCAGGATCCAAAGTGTCTGGCCTGTTTGTCGCCATCAACACTTTAATGTTCCCTCGAGGATCAAATCCATCGAGTTGATTAATTAACTCCAGCATCGTTCTCTGCACCTCGTTGTCCCCTCCTGCACCGTCGTCGAATCGTGCACCACCGATAGCGTCGACTTCGTCGAAGAAGATGATGCAGGCCTTCTTCGAACGTGCCATTTCAAAGAGCTCGCGGACCATGCGGGCGCCTTCGCCAACATATTTCTGCACGAGCTCGGATCCAATTACACGAATGAAAGTAGCATCAGTGCGATTGGCGACTGCACGGGCACAAAGCGTTTTTCCAGTCCCAGGTGGCCCGAAAAGGAGGACGCCTTTGGGAGGGTCAATACCAAGTTTCACGAAACGTTCTGGCTAGATGCGGGGTGAACAGACTGCAGGATTCTTTCCGAGAAACTTACTGAAAGCAGAGGAGTCTCGACAACCTCGCGGAGCTTTTCTATTTGCTCCTTACAACCCCCAACGTCGGAGTAAGTGACATCTGGCTTCTCTTCCACCTGCATCATCGTGACGGATGCATCGATCTTTGGTGGCAGAGGTATCTGGATCTGGTATTTGTTCCGGTCGACTCTACGTAAAAGTTATCGAAAGCGAGAAGGGTCAGGCAACAACTGTGCGCACCCAACACGCATACCCTCTTCAACATCGGTGGGGGCAACACGTTCGCCCAATCCGACAACAAACTTTGCAATTTGTTTGATGTTGATGACATATTTGTCTTGTTCATCTGCACCTTTCTGACCTTGCACGGCTCCAGCAGGGTTGACTGCACGAGCCAATTCTGCTTTCTTCGGATCCACGGGTATGATTTTGGTACAACGCGCAACCTGAAGGGGGTGTTCGCTCATGCGTGCACGGTCAGCAGCAAGGTCCCATAGGTTTGGTGCGGCTAGACCAGTGTCCGATTCCTTTACACCGAGTTTCTCGTCAATTCGCTTTTGGACTTCCTTTATGTCTGTGTCAATCTTTTTCAACTTGGCAGCGTATGGACCTTGACCCTACAGGATGCGTTACGAACTGTCACGAAAAAGGCAAGCGGGCGACGTACATAGGTCTTGAGGATTTGGATATCACTATCCGTGAGTGCTGATGGATGCATAAGAGATTATTTGATTGGCAAATCGCATGACTTGCCTTGAATCTTTTCTTCTTTCTCGTCTACTCTCTTCCCATCTAACAAAGGGTCAATATGCTGAATGTAGCGCAGCATGGGCGAGGAGGTGGGACCTACATTTCTCCCAGTCACTAAAAATCTGTCAGTGAAATCGCAAAGCAACGTCAAGCGTTGGAAACTTACGTTTTGGGAGGCATTGTGGAGGATGAGTACTGTGGTCGTGCTGACGTTTGGAGGACGCGTCATTGGGGTATACGCGCTTCGGCTATTCCCGATGGAATTCGGATTCCGCTTTTGGACGCTCGCGCACTCGCTAGCAAGCCTCGTTCTGTATCACCAACGACGATGGCCGGTGCACTACAAAATGCAAAGCGCGACCTTCCAAAGATCGCGGATGAGGAACACGAATCGCGCTTTGGTCAGGTATTTGGTGTCTCTGGCCCAGTCGTGATCGCAGAGAACATGACTGGCGCTGCCATGTATGAGCTGGTCCGCGTCGGACATGATGAACTAGTGGGGGGTAAATCTGCAGTGCATATGTGAACTGGCTTTGCATCACTAACTTCCATTTCAGAGGTCATTCGAATAGAGGCAGACAAAGCAACTATCCAAGTCTATGAGGAAACATCAGGTGTCACAGTCGGAGATCCTGTCCTCAGAACAGGCAAGCCTCTTAGCGTAGAGTTGGGCCCAGGTGTGTAATCACCATTTGGCTTGGCGTGTTGTATTCAAGATGCTGTAGGCTTGATGGGTAACATCGTCGATGGTATCCAAAGACCATTGCGCGTAAGCTGCTTCTTGTCTTCCTGTCCATTGATTCATTTGGCTGCACGGTCATTTAGTCCATCCAAGAGCTCTCAAAGTCTATCTATATCCCACGTGGTATCAATACCGAAGCGCTTGATCGTTCTCTTAAGTGGGATTTCACCCAAGCATCCTTTAAAGTATTGTTCCGACTTCCAGCTATGGCGCTCTTCTAACGGTGTGCGTAGGTTGGTGATCATATATCAGGGGGTGACATCTTCGGTGGCGTCTATGAGAATTCGCTTGTAGACAACCACAAAATCATGCTTCCACCCCGCGCACTTGGTACTATCACCCACATTGCAGAAAAAGGAAGTTATGCTGTCGATGTTCGTATTTATGGCATCTTATTCATCCTTTGAGCGCTCAATCACACAATATTAGGATATTGTTCTAGAGACTGATTTCAACGGTCGAACAACTAAACACACGCTGATGCAACTATGGCCCGTCCGCGCACCTCGCCCGGTCACCGAGAAGTTGACACCAGATTACCCGCTGTTGACTGGTCAACGAATTCTGGACGCTCTTTTCCCGTAGGTTGCTGGTGTCTTTCCGACAGGTTTCATGAACTTATCATGCGAAGATGTGTGCAAGGAGGTACCACGGCCATTCCCGGTGCTTTCGGATGCGGCAAGACTGTCATTTCTCAAGCGTTGTCCAAGTACTCCAATTCTGATATTATTATCTATGTTGGTTGTGGAGAGCGAGGAAACGAGGTTAGTTTGTTGGACGCTGTTTTGGCCCCGCTCATATTGTTATCATAGATGGCTGAAGTTTTGATGGAAGTAAGAACTGTGGTCGTTTGTTTGCACATACATGCTAATTCCCGAAAAGTTCCCTGAGTTGACGATGGAAGTCGGCAATCGCCAGGAACCCATCATGAAGCGCACCACCCTTGTTGCAAACACGTCAAACATGCCTGTTGCTGCGCGTGAAGCATCCATTTACACTGGTATAACGCTCTCGGAGTACTTCCGTGATCAAGGATCCAACGTGTCCATGATGGCCGACTCGACGTCACGTTGGGCCGAGGCCCTCCGTGAAATATCCGGTCGTCTCGCAGAGATGCCGGCCGATTCTGGGTACCCTGCGTACTTGGGAACAAAACTCGCGAGTTTCTACGAGCGAGCCGGCAAGGTTAAATGTCTGGGGAGCCCACAACGTCAGGGAACGGTGTCCATTGTTGGGGCGTGAGTTTTGCCATGACTTAAATGATATTGTTTTGTTGACCAGATGGTTAGTGTATCGCCACCCGGAGGAGATTTCGCCGACCCAGTCACATCAGCTACACTCGGAATCGTCCAGGTCTTTTGGGGTCTTGACAAGAAGCTGGCGCAACGCAAACATTTCCCGTCCGTCAACTGGAATCTGTCATATTCCAAATACACGAAAGTGCTCGAACCCTTTTACGAGCGCGACGCACCGGGTTTCGTTGAGCTTCGCGTGCGCACAAAAGAAATCCTTCAAAAGGAAGAAGACCTTGCGGAGATTGTTCAACTCGTTGGCAAGAGCGCGCTCGGCGAGAATGACAAAATCACCCTTGAAGTTGCGAGAATGCTTAAGGACGACTTCTTGCAACAAAACGGTATGAGCGAGTATGATCGCTACTGTCCGTTCTACAAGACGAATGCAATGTTAAGGAATTACGTTGCGTTTTACGATGCCGCTTTGAAGGCAACCGCACAGGGCGACTTGACATTCACTAGAGTTAAGGAGTCTGCGGGAGACTTGATATTTAAGCTCTCTCAGATGAAGTTTGAGGTGAGACGTACGGTAATGCGGTGGAGTTGTCGCTGACTTTTCGTTTTCGTTTTCCTCAAGTCACCTTCGCAAGGCCAAGAACCAATTATGCAGAAGCTGGATGTTCTGCACACGGAGATCCAAGATCGCTTCCGTCAAATGGTGGAGTAGACTAATGTGACCTGCCTTTGCTCTTGTACCCTATCAGACGTAATACCACATTCACAAGTTCACCTCCTATCAAAGGAATATTTGCTGAATAATCAGATATTATCCTACCCAGGTGAGTCCCCCAAATCGTTGGAAACCCAGTCGAGTGAGTTAGAGCGTACGCATTCACTCCGTCACTGATCAGGCAGCATTGAGACGGCTATTGAGAAGGTGCCGCGAACTTATCCCAGAATTCTAGTTTGAAACATGAGGAAACGGCATTGAACGAAGCTGTGGCACTGAGATGAATCGATGACGCCTCGTTCCGCAGCAAGATAGCACTGCGGAGTGATCGACCCTTAGTCACACATATGGTGTCCCAAGGGATTACTCATACTCTTGTCCCCCCCAAACCGTTGGACCTTTTCTGCCACCAATCCTTCTCACTTGAAAGGAAAATATGCGTCCTGCCAAACTCGTGCCGCTCGCTCTCGCGTGTGGCGCCTCTGCCTTACCTGTGGTAACCTTACCTTGGTTTGGCCATATTTCTTTGGATGGCCTTGTCGGATGCCTGGGATACATCAATGATCTCGCAGAAGAGAGGACCATTTACCAGGTACTGAAAGATGACACACAGTGAGTATTTTCTGAAGCTAGTGAATGGGAAGGAGCTCACAACGAACCAGATACTCGCGTTTGGTGAAGGCTATCGACCTCAGTGAAAGTGTGGTTGACCTTCTCAGCGATCCATCCAAGAGGCAGGTCCACGGATCCTTGCGGTTCGAAAGGTTGCCTAATATAAACGGTCCTCCAGTATCACCTTCTTTGCTGTCCCCAACTCTAAGTTACCACGTCATCGCAAACCTCGTCATGGCGATCATAGGCACGACGGGAGTCTTGTTCCTTTCCTCGTAGACAATTTTAATGACGTCAGCCCCGACCTTGGAGACCTTGTCCGACGGGCCGAGCAACTCGAAGAAGAACCTGACTCTCGCGATAAGGAGAAGCGTAAAGAAGTGCTGGCGAGCATTATTCATAAAATTGTTGCGTATCATATCCTTCCAGAGTCATACGAAACTGCAGACCTCGTTCAAAATTCTACCTATGCCACAAACTTGACACTTAACGATGGCTCAATGGACTGGGAACCGCTGAGGTTGAGCGTTCTCAGCACTTCAGTGCCCCCTCGCTTGAAGATCAATATTTTTGTGGAGGTCACAAAGAGAGACATTGGAGCGAAAAATGGTGAGTGGAATTTTCCACTTTTTTTTTGTTCCCTCATCTTGGGATTCTGCACCAGGCGTTATCCACCAAATCAGTCAACCCCTATTACCCCCTCCATCGATCTTCCAAGAGACTTTCTTTGTGCCAGAGGTTTTCTCTTTCTTCGTGAGGATCTTGTCTACTCCCATATCGTGACTCTAGTTGTTGACGTTTCTGTAGACGTCTGCCATCCAGCGTGTCGGTCTCACAGATGCTATTGACCGCAGGAGATACTCCAAGGATGATGGGAAGGAAGTTGGTTTCTTGGGAGCAACAGCAGCTACTACATTTGCTCCTACATCCGGCGCCTTTAAGCGCCTTCCGAAGAAGTTGAAGTCGTACCTGTTTTCACCATTCGGCCAGAAGGCACTGAAGAAATTACTGGAGTATCACATCGTACCCAACTTCGTTTTGCATACTGGCGAGTGCATACAAACCAATTTTACAAGAGATTATCATAACCTTTTATAGATTACTTCCACAACTCAACATCTGACATCAAGGAACTCAGCAGATACCTTGATGATGCATTGGAGACGCAGTTTTCGGTGTCAATGCTTGCTCCCCTCGATGGTGATGTAGAAGGCCTCGTCTTGCCCAGAAATACTGCCCCTCTCCCGGAGCTTGTTTACGAGTACAATGTCACCCTTCCAACACTTCTTCAGGATCATCACCTTCGGGTCTATATTGCGCGCTACAAGTCAGGATTGCCTATTTCTGGCTTTCCGCGATACTTTACGAGGTTCCAAGTCAACGGGCATCATGTCGGACCATTTGATATTCCCGCACGCAATGGTGCGCTGCATGTTCTGTCGACCATTCTTGATCCTCGCAAGGGGCGTGACCACCGTGGTGGCGACGGAGAGACTGAGGAGGACGACAAGGCTGCATGGGAAGAGTGGGAGGAATGGCTTCCTCAGTGGGCTATGGAGAACTGAAGTTTGCAATAAGCAGGGCATAGTATGGAGAACGTAAGCTATGCTTTTGAGGATTTTCTGTACTAATGTCTGGACAACTAGGCTTCTGCAAGATGTAAGACGGAAATGAGGCACCTGAGAGGAATCAATTTTATGACTGTCGACCAAGTTTGATTGTATCTTTTGGAAATCGTGTATGAATCCTGTTTAGCCAACAAGGAGTGTTGGATGCGATAAACATTCCTGGACCCGAAAGGGACAGGTTTCACAATCCATAATGTGTGAGGGGTGAACCGGTGACGGTCCGGTTCGTCCGCGTTCGCTTGCTTAGACAATATTTACCGTTCTTGGATCAATGCTACTTCCTGTTCCTTGAATCAATTCCATATCAGACTCCTATGATGCATAGAACTTGGCTGCGGGTTGGTTCGAGATCACGCCGTGATGGATACCACAGAAACTTTTCTGCGACTCTGCTGTTTTCGACTCGTTTCAGGTTTTGATTTTGTTCTCGTAGTTGCCAGTCAGAGTCCTGTCTGCTTCATTACTCACATAAGCACATTCTGTAGACGACATATCTAAAGAAAAATAAAATATAGGAATATGTTTGCGGGTCCAGGGGTGCCCGGAGGGCCGTGGAATGTAGTTATTGACCGCAAAATGTACAGTCAAAGGTCCAGACCGGGGTGACAGGGGGTATTACCCATTTAGGTTAAGCATCGGAAGGGAAATCCTTCTGACCTTAACAAGCACAAACAACCTCTTTTAAAAGGTTACCGAAGTCCCCCCTGTTCAGCCCAAGCTTCCATGGCAAACACAACAGTCAAGGGCGCATTGGCTATTCACGGCCAGAATCCACAGGTTTGTATTTAGCTATTCTTTGTGTTTCGCTCTTTCTCATCTATGCAGTTCCTGGTGGAAACTGTAATTCGGAACCGGATATGGGAGTCGTCGTATTGGAAGGAGCATTGTTTCGCATTGACAGGTGTGTTTACCATTAAAACGTGCGGGAGGTTCATTATTAATGACATGCTCAGCTGAGTCCCTCATTGACAAGGCCATCGAGCTCCGCTGCATCGGGGGTGTCTATGGTAATCAGCGTCCCACCGAATTCCTTTGCTTGCTTCTGAAGCTCTTACAAATTCAACCCGAGAAGGAGATTTTGATTGAGTATCTGCAGGCTGATGAATTCAAGTAAGCCAGTCTATGCATCTGATCCCGAGTGACGTTTATCGACCTGCTCATCAGATACATGAGAGCGCTCGCAGCGATGTATATCCGGATGACATTTCGTGCAGTGGAAGTATATGAAATCCTTGAACCACTCATGAAGGACTTCAGAAAGCTGAGATATCGGGACATGTGTATGGTTTCAGAATCCTCCCAAAAAACATCGCCAACACTTTTACAGCTGGATACTCGCTAACCTACTTCGACGAGTTTATTTATAACTTGCTCACTGAAGAGAGAGTCTGCGACACCATTCTACCTCGAATGGCCAAGCGGCAAACGCTGGAAGAGAACGGTGAAATCGGGCCGCGCAAGAGTCGACTGTTGGATGCGATGGAAGGCAAGAGCGAGGATGGAGCTAGTCAGAGAAGTCGCAGCACAAGTCGAAACCACTCTAGGTCAAGGAGCTTGAGCGCGGAAAAAGATCGTTCCCCTTCTGTGAATGGGCGATATGTTTCCAGAAGTCCTACACGCTCACATTCGCCATCGCAATCGTCATATCGTTCGCGGACTCGCAGTATCTCGCCTGACAGAATGGAATCAGAATCTATAACCTAACGGATGTATAATATATCGATGAGATTCTTTACTCCGTTGGCTGAATAATAGGCTTTTTTGTAGCGCTCTGGGTCTTGAACGTGAGAAGTTGCTTTGACAACTCTCCCCAGCGTTCCGATGTAAGGGGCATTCTTCCCACTGCTTCTGGGGAGAGGTAACCTCGGTTTCGCCATTGGGTATACCAAACTGGAGAAGACGTCAAATGCTGAATCACCAGAGAGCTCAATGAACCCACTGATATCGTTACGACGAGTTGGTGCAGCAGAAACACGATCCGTTCGACCTTTGATACAGTCGCGCAGCGCAAGAGAATTATAGTACTGGCAGAACACGCTGCCACCATTGCCTTCTATGGCTTCAATGGCACTCCTTGACGCACGAGAAGGAGTGATGTGCACGGATGCCTTCAAGAATTCCGCACCCTGCAAATTGAATCATCAATATGCAATGGAAGGCGTCTCAAATGATAAGGGCACGGACATTACCCAACAGTTTAATGCCGTCGTACACATTGTGCACACAGCCGCTCAACAGTAGTTCCTTTGCTGTAATGGGTTTTTCTGGCGTTGACTGCAAGCGGCCTTGATCTATCCAATGTTGAAGACGGTCTAAGTTAACTGCGGCATAGGTTTTGCGGTTCCTGCATGAAAGTTCAGCATGAGACATCAAGTAGGAATGGCAGTGCGACAACACATACGGGTTGACAAAACCCCTCTTGGGGAACCTCTTGAGTATGGTCGTTTGACCACCTTCAAACCCAGCCTTGGGCTTCCCGTTGCCGGAGCGAGCTTTCATGCCTTTGTGACCGCGTCCGGACGTGCCACCATATCCCGAACCTTGACCTCGCCCGACGCGTTTTTGCTACTCAAACGTCAATTACATTCCAATCGTATACCTCAAACAAGCGTACGTTGTGTAACGAGCCAGAGGCTGGTCTCAGGTTTGAAAGCGATACCCGAGCTACTGTTGAACGGACGACTGAGGACATGGCTGACAGAAACGTGAATTTACGATGGACAGGCGCAGAAACTAGTTTTAATTATTTAATTATTTTACAGAGTAAAAAATAAACTTGAAAAAAGCCTGTCATTTGGCTTGGTCTGCGTGTGGGGTTTCTTTCAAGAATTGTATGTAAAAGTCTTATAAGTTGACCGCAAATGAGAATTGTGGATGTCAATCATTGGCACATACTACAGACGACTGGGCTTTTCAGCATGGAACCAGTTGCGAAGTCGAGCCTAGCATGGACCCGAAGAATGAGTGAGTAACAAGGGTTTTTTTTCTTTCTTTCCTGTGTAATTGACTGGTTTCTGATCTGCAAGTTTTTGGGAGACTATCTTTTTCCAGGCTCTCCCGGAATCTCGCGGTCACCATCAACCTCGAGTATGACCTCCTTGAAGCCTTTGATCGCCATTTGCGGGACCACTGGAGTCGGAAAGTCCAAGCTGGGTGTGGAGCTCGCACTCAAGCTCGGCCAAGATATCTATCAAGATTGCTCCGGCGAACATCGATGGCGCGGTGCACGTATCATCAACGCCGACTCCATGCAGGTCTACACTGGTATGGACATAATCACCAATAAGATCCCTCAAGCGGATCGTATGAATGTGGAACACCTCCTTATGGACTTCAAGCAGCCAGGCGAGCAGTACGTCGTTGGACAATGGGTACACGATGCCATCCACGTGGTGAGTACCAAGTCCAGAAACGTCCCATCCTGTTCTCCGAGGTCTTGCGTCACAGATCGAAGAAACACATCAAATGAACCAAGTCCCTATTGTCGTTGGTGGAACGTCCTACTGGATCCAACATCTCATGTTCCCTAATCGACTAGCCAACAAAGACGTGCACTCTGCACCACCTGGAGTCAGCACCTCTAATTATCCATTGTCCGCTTCTCTGCAGTATTCCGTTTCGCAACTGACACCCAAGCTTTTCAACTTGTGGACGTCACTTCCAGAATCTCCACCAAATGCGGTCACTCATCCGGAGGATGCACTCTCTCTGCATGAGCTGCTGCAGGCTTTGGACCGCCCAGTAGCATCTCGATGGCATTGGAGAGATACCCGCAAGGTCTTGCGCAGTCTTCATATCATGAAAGAGACAAGCAGAACGCCAAGCGAAATCATAAGTGAACAATCGGAGAGTGTACTGATTCCTCGGTGTGTACCTCTTTCTTGTTTGCAGTTTGAACAGCGTGAAATAACTCTTGCACAAAGATATCGAACCCTTTGCCTCTGGCTCTATGCGCAACCTTCGGCGCTGAACCCTCGTCTTGATGAGAGAATTGACGATATGATTAAGGTTTGCAAATCTGCGAACCATGTCCACTTGTCTTTTCTTCCGACCACCTTTCCTTTACGAAGCAAGGTCTTGTTAATGAAATAAGGTCTCTGCAAATGACTGTTCCTTCGTCGCAGGGGTCGAGTTCTTCCGCAACTGAGCCAGATTATACGGTCGGCATCTATCAATGTATAGGTACGTGGAACCTTCCTGTGAGAGCATGTGTTATATCCGCCGATAGGTTTCAAGGAATTTCGTGAATTCCTCTGGTCCAATGGCTCTCAGGAAGCCTTCAATAGGGCAGTGGAAAATATGAAACAGTCGACTCGCAAATATGCCAAACGTCAGGTCACATGGCTGCGGAACAAATTGATTCCCGCGATAGACAGCGCCAACATGCACTCGGAAAATAAGACTTCACTGGCCTCTATGTATATTCTCGATGCCACAGGTAGGCGCCTGCCTAGTAACCTGTCAATCGTGGATCACTGTAATTCTTCTTTCTAGTCTTGGGAGACCAGTGGACCTCACACGTTCTATCTCCTGCTGAATCGATCATGAAATGTAAGCCGCGCCAGTGTGTACGACTACAACTGAGATTTGTTTTAGCTTTTTTAAGACAAGAAGAGCTTCCACCTCCTGCGTCATTATCCTCGATGGCGAGTACAATGCTTGCTAATCAGAATAAACCTATCGAGTGGGTCCATTCGTTCGCGTGAGTGGCGTTGAGTCTCACGTTTTGCTGTCAGCCCTTCCGTCATCCTACAAGCGAGACAGAAAATCGTATGCCAAGTGTGTACAACAAATCCCCGGCAACCGGTGATGATTGAAGAGCAAGATTGGGATGCGCATCGAAGAAATCGATTGCATAGACGGCGCTTCGCGGGGTCTGGGAAGAGACCTGAAGGATTGGCTTCGCAGCCCCAGGATTTTGGTATTACTCCCGCAAGCCCTTCTGGTGATGAGAGGTGTAGCTCTGATGAATTGTTACACATCTTTTCATGATGCTGCCCGGGTGAGTCTCTTGTTGTAGCGTGACTGCATTCTGTGGGGTGTCGAGCTTCCTGTTTCCTACACTCATCCAGCAAATAAAGGGTACAGGGTTTTCACCCGCGTCCTTGCCGTCCAACAGGAGTATATCCCACTCTTCCCATGTGGGATAGGTGAGCCACCAAGGAACTCTGAGTAGCTCGTGACGAAACAAATGATCTGATTGATGTCTGATTATGGAGAAGGTTGGCACTCATCCAAGTTCAACTCGAGTTTAGAACTGGTTGGGCATCTCCGGATGACCGCAAGCATGGGGAATGGGTCGAGCAGATGTAGCTAGGACAACTTGTGTAGCAAAGATGCGCTGTTCAGCGTTTGCGAAAAATTGTTGTCGGTGAGACGTTGCCAGCCGCAACCTTGCTTGCCACCATCTTCGAGCACCTGGGTCTGTGTGAGCGCCGCGAGCATTGGTCGCAATTTCGCCGCTCACGACGTTCGTTGCGCCTTGGGACGTGGCTTTCCGGTGTCTACGTCGGACAAACACAGGATCGTCCCGTCGGTCGTTTTCTCGTTCTTGAACCATGACCTCGATGGCGGAGGTTCCGGCTTACTTGTTGCAAGGAGTTCCTGTCTTGCAACCACCCCACCTCGAGGGCCTCTCGGATCCCGCTCTTTCCACTGAAATTTTGCCAGGTCCTCCTTCCCTGCTATCCGTTCAGCAGGCTGCACAAAAGCGAGACCCAAAGAAACCATCCGCTCTCATGTCCTATCTCCCTACATCGGATCCAGGCTCCACCTACTCGGGCCTCATGGCAGGTGCTCTCAGTATCTCGGAGGTCGACGGGCATCGTCGCAAACGGGTCAGAGTTGACAAAGGGTATGTTTGCCTCTCCTCTTTACACCGCCGGAGCTTTCTCTGACTGCTTTCCCGTCACGACTCGACCCAAACCCTTGTCAATGTATTGCGCGTGTACCTCGTCGTTTTGCGTCGCTACGCATCCAGGATTCCGAACGGGCGTGCTCAAAGGGCCAGTGCTAGAAACCTGAACAACGGTGGTGCCAACAGCAACCTCCCTGTATCTTTTCCTGCGTCCGATCCAGCTCACCCAGACGTACCGCCTTCTCGCCAGCCTAGCGTGCCACCTCTCCCAGACTCCGACCCATTCCCGGTACAACCCGAATCAGACGACCCTTCAATGTCAATATCTCGTGCGAACTCGTTACCTGGGTGTGAAGATTTTGTCCCGCCAACCATTGGTGAACGAGCAAGGTCGACGAGAAAAGATAAGGGAAAGGGAAAGGAGACAGATCGAGGGGTTAGAGTGAAGGAGGAACCTGCCGGAATAATCTCCCTCTCTCCTGAGCCTTCATTGGGCGTGGTGCGTGCTTTCTGGGATGTTGCTAGTGTCCTATCCTCACGTTTTTACGTTTTGGTGCTTAGCTGAACGAGGATCATTGTTCATCATGCCGATCATTAGGTGCACTGGTGTACTGTGATAGCTGTCCTCGAGCATTCCATCTCTGGTGCTTGGACCCTCCTATGGAAGCAGTTGACCTCCCAGACGGCGAAAAATGGTTTTGTCCGAGCTGTGTCATTCGCAGAGTATGCTATTTGACAACACGTCTCTTGCATATGTGACGCTAACTCGTATCTCGTAGAACCCGCCACCTAAACCTGCGCCGTCTTTCATGTCTCCCCTCATCCACCTTGCTCAAACGAGCATCCCTAAAGAATTCCAGCTCCCGGACGATATCAGAGGCTTTTTCAAGGACGGTTCGTGGGCTCCCTTTTCCAACCAGCGTCTCACTTTATTGTCTTTCAGTTGCCACTGGTACCAACGGAACTTATGTGGATAGCTCGGAACTGAAGCAGCCCCGCCTTAAGTAAGTAAGCTATCTCCTATCTATTCCTACCGACCCACGTCTCGCAGTCGTCATGGGCAACTCGAAGACCGCGATCCATATCGATTGAAGGACCGAAATGGTGTACCCGTGTTATGTTTTAAATGTGGCACGTCAGCACTACCGAGCGGTCTTGCTGGATGCGCGCCGTCGAAGAAGCGTCCGCGTAGGTCGACGTCCGTCGCACAGAGTTTGACACCGGAAAGTGGAAAAGCAATCGTTTCTTGCGATCACTGCAACCTCCACTTTCATCTTGATTGCCTTGATCCCCCTCTTACGTCTATGCCTGCCTTCGGAAAGAAATGGATGTGTCCAAACCATGCTGATCAAGTTCTTGTGAGTTCTTAATAACATTGTGACCATGTTGTTTGGATTTACTTAGCACACGGGTATCCTTCTCGGTCCACATAGCAACGCAAGCGACGTGTTCCAAAGCAATGTGTAGCGCCCATCGATATCACTAAACCCAACCAGTGGAATAACGGCAATATCGAGATTATACACCCACAGTCCGCAGCGATGACAGAAAAGCTCGTCCTTGACGAGGTGCTAATCAATGGGAGACGATACAGGGTTCCCGAACGCGTCATCATGCTCGACTTCTGGAGCAAGATAAGTAAGGAGCAACATCCAGAGCCCAAGTGAGCTTGTTTTTGGATCCTGGGCCGGAAAGACCAATCATGTCTCCACAACAGAGTGAAGGATATAATGTCTGTGACGTCGTCACCACTGACTTCGTTGAGCTCTCTTGATGAGATGGAGGAGGACATCCAGTTCCAATCATCATCGTCTAAGGAGCCTCTTGTTCCTTTCGATGATTTATGCACCGCACAGGTAAGCTGTTTGGTCATTGCGTCATGCACTGTAAATTTATGTTCCCTTAAAGCTCTTATGCGATCTCCACAACTTGTTTTCGCTGAAAGGTAAATCTCCGGCAGAACCACCTATTCAACCGTCGGGGCTACCTGCTCCTTCAAATAATGCAGAAGGTCAAAAGTTGACGGAGAGGGTCATGGCTGATTTTGGCACCCAAACTGATTTTGAACCTCAAACATCTCTCTCTGTGCCAGCACCCAGAACAATTGAGCTCAAAGAAACCACAAAGCCCATTGTATCAAAGGTAAGTTTAGGTAATCTCCCCTTTCTTTAAATATAAAGGTGTCCTGAACCCGGAACAGCGCAAAGCCCCTTCCAGGCCGTCTGTCAGGAACACCGCGGAAGTCACCCCTCCCGACACGGCATCGCGATCACACACTTGTGTCGACCTTCCTTCTCCTGCTAAGCCAAAGAGGGCAAGGATTGCCATGAAATTGGAAAAGGAAGAACCGACGTCCATCGAACCGGTGTCTAGGGGTACAGAAGTGGTAGGTCGAGTATCGCGACATGAAAGAAACAATGTTAAAAGGATCCGTAGATTGCTTCCCAACAAGCCGAAAGACCTGAGAAGGCAAGTAGGGCGCGCCGGAAACCCAAGCAAGCCCCTAGGAAAACTAAGGAGGGCGGTTCAACAGCTCCGGTTGAACGTGCACCTTCTCCACCCGCGCCGTCAGACCCACCTATATCTCCTGTATCTGAACCTGCCCCACCCCCACCAGCTCCTCCGCCTCTTACGCAATCCTCCTCCAAGCCTGTGACACCCAAAGCCTCCGTAACAATCACTCAGTCCGGCACGTCATCTACACCTACTCTCAAAATCCGATTGCCACGATTGTCCGCGGTTAGCGCCACCACCCACTCTAACTTGACGCTCCCTCCTCTGCAATCTCCCCCACTCACTCTCTCACCAGCGCCGGACACTGCCACGTCACACGACTCGCGACCGCGACGGTCGTTGCGTCGACAAGATTCGGCCTCCGTTTCAGTGAGTGGTGCATCGTCTTATACGGCAGAAGTGGTTGAGGACATAGAGTCTGCGAAACCAAGTAAGCAACAAACCTCGTCGTCCTTTCGTCCACTTGACAATCCCCACCCCAGAACACAAGCCACCCAGAGGAAACAGAAAGCATGTTGAATCAACATGAGGTGCCGCCAGTTTCCATTCGCTCTCTGATTCCATAGAGATCGTCGTGGCCAAGGGTTGGGAGTAGCATCAGAGATCATTGTACTCGACTACAAAGATATATTTTTCTTGTTATTCTCATAGCACTAGCATGTTGATGCAGAGTACGGGCGTCTATGCGGAAATTCAAGGCTCCGCTCGCCCATCGGGTGGACATGTGAGGCGTGCACTCCACTTGCGCCCGGGTCATATCCCGTCCATCCTCCACAATGCCTGCGAGTACGATTGTGCGGGGACGTGTCGCTGCAACGCGAGGACTCCAACGCCGATCCCTTCACGTTCGACGTGCGCCCGAACCTCCGAGTGCTCGGATATCACAGCTTCTGGCTTCCTACGCTGCTCATCCTGCTCATCCGCTCACGCTAAACTCCCTCGTGGCTTTCGGTCAGCCTCTCACGCCAGAATCTGTGCTGCGCAGTGTCTCCTTTGTACTGTCTGAGATTCCGCGTCGCCTCGCGAGACGGGCGCGTGCACTCGAGACCCTTCCCTTCATCGTCGGGACCAATCCGTATGTTTCGAGGACGCTGAATGCGTACAGGGAGAGCTTCCAATTCCTGGCAAGCTACCCGCCTGTCACGACTCTCGAAGAGAACACATCCTTCACAGCCGAACTCAGCCATTTAGTGGCCGGTCATCAGAATGACATACCGACCATGGCCAAGGGGTTCGTCTTTCTGCACGCTGCGACTCGAACGCATGTCTCTTAACCGTCATGTCGTGCTAGCTTCCAAGAATGCGTCAAGTACATGTCTCCGACACAAATAAGCAATTTCTTAGATGGTGCCATTCGTAATCGGATCTCAGTCCGTTTAATTGCTGAACAACACATCGCATTGTCACAAGCCCTGGAGAGTCAGAGGGATGTGGGTCTCACATCCCACTACGGTATTGTCGACATGGCCTGCTCTCCCGCCGCTATGGTCAAAATGTGTGGTGCATTCGTGAGTGAACTTTGCGAGGCAACTCTTGGGGCTGCTCCAACCATCATAATCGACGGACATCAAGACGCAACGTTTGCGTGAGTCCCGATCCTGATCCATCCGCTGCTTCCGTGACCTGACTCGTTATCAAAGCTATGTTCCTGTCCATCTCGAATACATCCTCACTGAAATTCTGAAGAACGCCTTCCGAGCGACAGTCGAACATCACTACAAGCTGTACGGCGCGACATCCGCGCATACAGTTGCTCCGGTCACAGTAACAATCTCCCCTCCACCTTCCCCTGTCTCTCCCTTCCTTTCCATCAGAGTAAGAGATCAGGGGGGTGGTGTATCACCTTCTAACATGGCACGGATATTCTCGTATGCATTTACCACCGCTGGTAACGTTGAGGGCGACGGGGGTGGGCCTTATGCTGCGCAGCACATTGGCGGGGGCGCCGCTGTTGGTGGAGACACGAGTGCAGGAGAGGGTAATCTCTTTGGCGAGATCACGGAGAAGGGGTTGCAAGTCGGACTGGGAACGATAGCTGGCTTAGGATATGGCCTTCCGATGAGCAAGTTATATGCAGGATACTTTGGTGGCTCACTCGATTTGTTCTCGTTGGACGGATGGGGTAAGTAACCTGCTCCCGCCGTGTCTGTTGGTGCCGTTATTAAGAGGTTTTACAGGCAGTGACGTGTATGTGAAACTGCGCAGCGTCGACCAGGCCGGCAATGCTGAGATTTAAGTTAATCTCGTTGCTACGAACGTTCAGATAGACGTAGCACCGGAAGGAAGTTTGCCTTTGATTCTCATTAGTGTATATAATATTCAATAATTTACCCTCAATAAGAGAGGAGTCGATGCGTACGTGGAAGCAATAATTTTGATCGATCGATGCTCGGTCAAGTATCATCCCTCCTTTCGACCTCCTCGCATCTCTCCCGCCATTGTTCCCCGAACTTTAGAACCAACAGGACCAGCATCTCCATGATGACCAACAAGCCAGCCCAAAAGGTGTACAGTCCACCATCTCCGATACTATCCTGTGGGAACGTTCGATGGACATGGTTCTGCCACAACGAAAGCTGCTCACCTGGAGGGGAATGGCAATTTCAGCTGCAATGAATGCAAGAATTCCTCTATATGCACTATTCGTTGCTACGGCGGTCGAGGAGCGTCCTGTGTTGGTGTCGACTATATAGGCGAGGGTACTAGCGTACATCCACCTGTCAGTATGAAGCGGGTTGAGCGGCTCGCAAGGCATTTTGAGAAACGGGTAGGCTCACGTCGAAGAAAAACCAGAGACGAATAACATCACGCAAATCGCAGCGATCGGCTGGTGGGTTTGGCAAACCCAAGCATATCCTATCGCGGAGAGGGGAAGGCACGGCATGGCTGGCAATGTACTCTGGAGACGCATCTATTATTTCGGCGTTAGGCGAAGACGACGAATGACGGTCGAACACGCAAGCGCACCCACCTCTGCATGTATTTTTCCTCCGTGCTGGTTCTTGCGCCTCGTCAACATCCTGTCAGACCACCACCCGCCAAGGATGCTACCACATATACTGCCTATAACCAAAGGGGTGTATGAGGCAGCGTAATGTAGACTCGAGCAATTAACTCACCTGCCCCGTTGGAGAGCAAGACAATGCCTGTATAGAGCGCATCATAGCCATACCATATCGATAATGTTCTTGCGCAGGTATACGAAAGACTGTATGTGAAACCGAATATCAAACCTGACATAGAATCAATACCTCTAGTGGACCCGAACGCTCTATAATGAACCAACCTGAGGCGATAAGAATGGCATTATTATTCCACCGTTTCAACACCAAGATGATAGGTGGGAAAGGGTTAACATCCATGAACGATAGCGTTATATCTTTGATATGCAAAGTGTCAGGAATAGTCGTTCCGGCTTCCAGCCCTGCGGTAGTCTTCTCCAAATGCATATGTTGCGACTGCTTAGCGGAGGATTCTGCGATGTCAGTCCGACTCGGTGCGGCCGTGGACAGCTGATGGTCCTCGAATCTCCTGCGAAGGACGTTCTGGTATGAGAGACTCCTCTCCTTCCGGAAGCTGTCCTTGAAGAAGATGAACAGCGATACTAAAACAACACCTCCGCTGATAAGTGCAAACCAGAATACCGCACGCCAGCCAAAGGCATTTGTGAAGACTCCGCCGAGAAAAGGACCCATAGAGGTACCGAGAAGTGGTGCTGCATAGTATATACCCATCTTCGTACCCCGTTCATGAGGTTCATATATATCAGCGAGAGTGGCAGCAGCGATAGCCATGACTGCACTTGAGCTGGGCAGACGTACCGAGTCAACTGAGGCGCAAAATGATAACAAGAACGTGTACCCACCCCGCAGCTTGTAAGGCTCGCATTCCTATGAGGAGATCGATGGACTTTGAAGTAGCCACGACAGCCGAGCCAACAGCGAATAGCGACATCGATGACAAATAGACGACCTGGATTACATAAAATTTTAGAGCAGTAATCTACTCGATACACGAAGGGCAAACCTTGCGGCCTTTGATCTCGCTAATAGCACTCCACACCAGGGGGAACAGTCCTTGGACGAGGATAAACACAGACAAGCTCCAGCTGATGTCTGTACTGGGAGCATGTAGATCCTTTTCGATCTGTGCGTTTGCCGCTACGTGGAAGCATACGTGGGTCAGCTTCTCGAGAGAAATAAGAATGCTCACGATTCTGGCTAGTGGTTGCAAGACCAGCGATCATCGATGCTGAGGACACAATCGCTAGTGTTAGTGTCTAATGTGTTTCTGGTCAGGAGATCGTTGTGCAGAGGAGCAACAAGCCAGGCGCACCTTCCGAGCATGGCCCCAATCTCTGGGGTCGTCGGGTACTGGTGCGTGCTCGATGTCTTTGATGGTCTGTTCTTTGTTTAATCTCTCCTGCCTGAGACGAAATTCAGCACTAGAATCCATAGCCCCACAGATGGGTCGCCGGCTCACGGGGACATGGTTGACGGTGAGTCCACTTGAACGAAGGTCAAGAATTACTTGTGCAACTCCACGAATAGACCACGCACTGATTTATCCACATGTGCGACCAACGAGTACTGTTCTGGGTCCGGCGCAGGTCATTTTTCACCGGCAACTATCACCGGTAACTAGGAAAGCCGTTGGAGCTCGGCCGAATGTAGCTAACGTACCGGGAGCCCGCATGGACCGACTCGAAGCCATTACGTGGAAATTAAATGGTTTATCATCTTGTTGGAATCCCGCAGATGGGCCGGCCTGGTGGTAATAGTACACGAGGAAATAGTTTGTTCAGCAAGACGTGTTCGCTTGTCAGCGATCAGAGCGACAACAGGTTCGTTAGGATGATGCGTCTAAGCAACCGTTGCAGACTTTGCAGTCCTTGCGGATGTGACAAATGACAAACGGAACTATGCCTAATTAGGAAGAAAGAAGTTGGTTCGTAGTAGAGGTGAACGTCAAGGTCGAGGTCAGAGATTTGAAGAGTATTCAAGAGCATCGACGCACGAGGAGGAACGAACGGAAGTGTAGGAAGAAACGCATCTGTAGCACTACCCCCACGTACGGCCAGAACGACGGATCCGTGCCACAATCATGATTACATAACTTAAACACCTCGATTATCTAAGCTATAATTGGCCAATCATAGGTAAGGCCGGTCAGTCGGCAAGCCCACCCGTTGAAGGAAGACAATCATCCCGCCAAGCTCATCAACCATTCCACGTGTAATAATTACATGTTGGCGCCTTTACATATGTTTCCAGTCTACGCCATCACATACTTCGATATAAAGCAGTAGAAACGAATGTGAAGGGTAACTGACGGTTCAAAAGGATCTCAGCGAGATCTGTGGACGAGTCGTCTGACTCGCGGTCGATGGGCCTTCTACTGCCTTCCTGATGGAGAGCTCGAGAGTCTCTCGTATATCGGGATCAAGTTGTGCAGTCGCTTCCTTGAAGTTGACCGGGGATGATGTTGCGAACGAGAGCAGCTGTGCGACGGCACTCGAATGTGCGCTGGAAGGCGGACTTTGGGAAGGGCGGAGCAAGAGCGTCACAGTAGGCAAGATGATGCTCAGGACACGAGTCCCTGTACTCGCGGTGTCAGATCGGATATAGTACAATATCTCAAA
Organism: Boletus huronensis; assembly: GCA_038093155.1. Lineage (NCBI taxonomy): Eukaryota > Fungi > Basidiomycota > Agaricomycetes > Boletales > Boletaceae > Boletus > Boletus huronensis. Next base: position 25,055 of record JBBPRS010000160.1, on the reverse strand, counting down.
GTCTTACGTTGCTCTGCCGTCGTCAGTGCAACGAGGGCAGAAAATGCTCTCCATACTTCTTCGATCGATGCGTTATTTTGCTCCGACAGCGAACCATCATCCAATCGAGGCGAGACTCTAGCAACGAAATGGATCAACCCGGGTAACAAGAGCCGCACGCATGTTCGAAGCAGGTCGTTGGTAGAGGCAGCGACCGTGATCGTTTTTGCGCAGTGAACAGCAACGATAGTAATCTGTGTTTTTTGAATTCAGAGGTCATGGTGATCGTTGATAGTGGCGATCTTACATCATCGTTCTCTTCTAGCTTCTGCGAGATCACAAAGCACAGATGTTCCACCACACCACGAGCAACTTTTACCTTGGAGGGCAGACCAGCCAAGATCAGAACGGCAGCCAGGAGGTTAGACTTGATTTTTTTAGACGAGATCAGTCCTTCTCTACCACTGTAAAAATTTTCAGTATGTAAAGAGGACTGAAAGTGTAGGTGAACCGACCGCATTTCGTCAACATTGAGCAGACACGACGACAAGATACCATGGATCAGGCTGTCATAGCGATCACGGACCCTTGGGTGGGAGTCTACCGACACCAACGACTTGAAAGCGGGTAAGGTTGGCGTTATCAGATCAATATCCAACGTCTCGTCTTTCAACAACTCTGATGATAGGCCGATGTTAGCGAATGATACCATAATGCTGTCAAACGATCCTACCCGCATAGAGCATGCAGCCTACGCCCCTTACATCCTCCCGGACGTTCCCCTCCGTAGTGGATGCGATGAGTTGGAAAGCGGTCAAAGCGCAGCTCACCATTTTGACGAGTTCTTGAACCGTTCCAGCTGGATGAGAATCTTTCAGCAGTGAGCGAATAGGCAATACACAAGTCTACCTACAAATAACTGGGACACCTTGATTATGTCGAGCGTGGCGTAGAACGTATGCACAGATCTTCAAGCAGTGAGCACGGACCGAGTTCGAGGATAAAGCCTCATTCCTGCATGGAGGTAAGGACAGAGGTGGCGGATGGAATTCTCGACGACTTACGGGGCTACGACGCTTTCAATGCCAAGATGACCAAAATGCTTGGCAAATACTGTGATGACCTCCAACAGGTGCACAAGCGTCGCCGCATTTTCTACCATTGCCATCCGGTAGCACAGGCTGATAAACTCCTTGAAGACAATGGGCTCTAGAAGTGCTTTCCCTGAATAACGGGGATCGATCAGACATTTAAGCGCCCTGAGCGACGCGGTTACTGTAGCACCACGTAAGTTAAGAGCCGTAGACGACTGAGCGGAAGGGACCGCTAATGCCTCATAGATGAGACCAAAGAGTACGAAGAATAGTGGTGCAGGTTCGGTACGAGGAAGCCCAAGACCATTCGATGAGGGCTGCGCTGCAGTGGAACTTTGACCAAGAATAGCATTGGAGATATACTGTCCACTGTGTTCCATCGCATTCGCAACTGCTTGAAGAATGGTGGCCCACGAGTCAGAGTAATACTAGGTCCTGGTCAGACGTCTGCACAAAATGGTGTTGATTGACTTACTGGCAATAAGACCACTCTCCCAAGATTTGCATACGAGGGGTCCACGGAAACGATAGATAAGTCATGGACAAACTCTGAATCTGCACGAATGGTAGCATAGTCGCGTAAACACGCAATCCATTGCGAAGCAAGAACGCCTTTGTGAGGCTTGATGACATCGAGAAGATAAGTCTGCTCTGCGGAAGCAATCTCCAGTCGAGCCCATGCAGTAAGGATAGATACAGTCAGCATGGCGGATGCGTTTGGGCTGAGTTCCCCTAATGTTCCCATTTTTAGATTGTCAGAATCTAAACTCGGGCGTCAGGTCATTTTAGGACAGGCATACGCTCTTTCCTACCGTCTACCTCTTTCAGGGTAGTCGTTAATTGTTTGAGGATACGGCCCATCCTACTCACATCCTTGACAACGCCACAACCCACGAAAACAGCGCAAGCATCAATCGCAGATGACAGAATTTCGGGGGTGGAGTCCGAGGAGAAGGCAGGCGTAAGGGCAGCGGTAATCGGAGCCTGGTGTTGCTCGAGTAGCAACGCTTCAGGGAATTCTGGATCGGGTGTTTTGGCAAAGACCTAGATGGACATTAGCGGGAAACAGTTTGAAGGAAATCAGAGCTTGCCTGGATAATGTCGCGCAGAACAACCAACCCTTCGAGGCGAATCTCCGTGACGTATGCTGCTGACGCAGTGAATGCCATCTTGATCAAATCTGGTATGCGAGAGACGAGAAGGCCTTGAAGAGGGAAGCCGCGATCACGTGCATACAGTATATCGAAATGTTCCTGTCTTCCGGACTGATCGACGATGATGCAGATCTCATGCAAGCAATGCAGAGCAAATAATTGAGTTCTCCACCGAGACATGGCGACGGATGACGATCGGTCTTGGTCAGAGTTATCCGCAGGCATCGCTACGTTTAGAGACTGACCCTCATCGTCGAGGTTTCCGGAAGCGTCGACCACCTTTTGAGTGGCATTGGTCCGCAGCATGATCCTTTGGCATAGATCGATCCAAGCGGACGGATTGTGAATGGCAGTTTGAGCAAGCCAGCTTATGATGACGTTCCGGACGCCTTCGATGCTGGGATCGCCATCCAACATGGCAAAGAGGTCTTCTACTAGTCGATCACCACCAATCCTCGACACTACTAGCGCATCCTTCTGGACGAGTTGATACAGCGCATCAATGGCGGCGAGTCTGAGCTGCCGGCGGCTAGAGCCAAGATACGTCCTAAAGCGTCCCACCGTTTCCGGGATATCTACGTGTTCTGGGGCGAACATGAGTAGGTGCCGAGTGCATTTGATCGCCTCGATCAAAATGGTTTCGTCGTCTTCTAGCGAAAATTCCTGAACGAGATCAAGTACGAGCGTTCTCGTTCGCGTCGATTCTTGAACGTCGGGTCCCAAGATCGTGATGATGGCATTAATTATACGGCATACGACAGGGAAGGCCTGTAGATCACCACTGATGTTGGCATTATTGAGTGTCCCGCCTTCGGTCTCGTGAGCGTCAGACATGTAAATTTTGAGCAACATTCCAAGGGTGCTCGGGACAAATGGTGTGAAAGTCAAGCTAGCAGCATCTACAACCCTTGCCAAGGCCGTCAGAGACCAGACGTGAACGAGCGGATGTGGATCGTTGCTGAGTGACATAAGTATGTTCACTGTCGTTTTCAAAATTGGTGCAGCAGCAAGACCCCCAACATGATTGTAGAGGGCTGCGAAGGCCAGAGCACAGCCAGCGCGACCCTGCGGGTCACGATTGTTGACGATATGATCGACCAATACCCTCGCTTGACTTGACAAGAAAGCCGTTCCTGAGATGTTCGCCAGACGACCTATGGCATCACTGCTGGCTCGTCGCAGAAGGAGATCTCCGTCAACAAGTGCGTCCTGTAGTTACAAAAGTTACAAACGCGCGAATTTTAGCAACCATAGATTACCTTTAGCAACGAAGCAAGCGGGGTGGTAACTTGAGAATGTCCGAACGTTTCTTTTGCTTGGCGAGAGTGGAACTCCATCGCGCAACGGAGAGCGCGGGAAATAGCTACCACGCTGTTAATAAGCACGGCTGCCTTTCGACCCGAGTTCTTGTCAAGTTTCGGGGACTTCGCCGATTCGACGAGCTGAGTCACGGTCTGGGTCACAGTGGTCAAGTCTTGTATGGGGAGTAGTCGAGCGAACAGTTCAATCGAAGCATCCACAACAGCTGACGTAGAAGGCGGACAGTCAAGAATGGTACGATCGTTGCTGGAAGGGATCGTCAGACATAACGAGAGCGTATCGTGCTCGCACGATCCAAGCACCGGGATACGTAACTAACGAAGAGTCAGTGGACTATCGCTGCGAAGCAAAGGCACATACGAGTAGATCGGTAAGGTCCTCGATTTGTTCTTGCATTGATTTAACGGTCTCCAACCCTTTGGAATGAACCTCGGCTTCGTCGTTCAGGATGTCCATTGTAGTCACTCCATGTCCAAATCCGTCAGCTGTTTGCCAAACAGTGGTGAAGGTACCAGAAGAGGAGGCAATGGAGGCTTGCATCGCAGAGACGCCATCGCCCTCCGGTCCTGCAAAAACGGACATGGTGGACTGCAGCAGACTAGACTGAACGGAGTCGGTCAGCGTCGACGATCCCAATGTGGTAAAACACTGGAACACTCTCCGACGAAGCAAGCTTTCTCTCATACGAAGGGACGGACCCTCCAGACCGGAAGATGATTCCTCCAATGGCTGAGATGAAAATGCCGCCGTAAATGCGAGAGCGTTGCTTAACAAGGAGGAAATCCTTCGAGAAACGTCAAGGGTCACCAGAGGAGCATTATGAAGGAGGAAACATAGGATGGCGCCGAGTGCGCTCTCCCGAACATGGAGCAGAAACTCCCACTCGGTGGCACTGCGACCGGGAACGCTGTCTTTGCTCGTTGGTTTTGGCAGCGCGTTGCGCCAGAGCACCAAGAGCTGAGGAAGATGTGACCGAACGAAATTGGGCCCAAGCAACATCAGCGAGGCAATCAGGATCCATGCAACTTCCACCTCAACGCCTGCCATCTGGACATCGTGCTCGCTCGCACGCTTGAGAAGGTTTGTGGCTGTATCGAGGACGTTGGATGCAATGTCGAAGGAAACGTACAAAGGACGATGCGGGATGATTGCGACTAACCCTGCCAAACCATAGGCACGGCCCAGGGCACGTCGATCGATATCAGAGGGTGCCGCCGGAGATTGTAGCGATTCTATGTCACGGTGCAACGCCTCCGAAATCGAGAGTATGGCTTTGGGCAAACGCAAGGGGGTCGAGAAACAGAAGCACCTGAGGGTCCAGCTTGCGTTTACGCGAACTCCGTGACTAGGGTGAGTCAAGAGATTCAACAGCGGCTCCGATATTGCGTCCTAAACGAACGTTGAATGAAAATTCCCCACAAAGATCAGATATCACAATCACCTGAACAGGAGGAGGTGCATTGCCAAGTTGTTGCAACAACTCTGCAATCTCCTTTAAGACGATTACCAAGACGGTGGGATTCGGAGCTGTTTGTCCAGGCATGAGAGCTGGCCATCGTTTTGCATAAGATGATGAAAGTTCTCGGATTGCGGAAATTTGTCCTTGTTCGCTCAACATTCTAGTCGCGATAAGATCCCTGAGTAAAGCCCCGACCAACTTCTGCATGAATAGTCTGTCATATCTCGTGGAACTATTCTTTGGGTTCGAGACGACCTCAGTCATGAGGTGATTGACGATGAGGCCGTAATTACTCTCCGCAAAGACTGCACCAAGCTTCGTCAACAACGCGACATAGAAATCAAAGATACCCGCGCGTGCTTTTCGCGATAGCTGTTGTTTGTTGAAATGCGCGGATAACTGTGACAACATCTCCCCAGGACTGAGGAGAGGCTTCATACTCTCCGAAACAGCAGGGTTTGTCCCATCGTTGTCTTCTTGTTCCTTCTTTCCCTTCTGCGGAGGGTCAGATGCAGCGGAAACTCGGAGGACCTGTGTCGCCGCTAGCATGTGACCAACCAGTTGGGCGAGCGACTGTCTTGTCAACCGATCGCTGCCATCCAGGCTTTTTATGCAAATTCCGACCACAGATTCGACGTCTGCGAATGTTACTGACTCCTCTGGAGAGAACATGGCAATCAGGACCTGAAGCGGGATGATAATAGAGTCAAGGCTAGGAAAGCAAGGAACTTTACCCCAGCGGCCGCTCGTTGGACAGGAAGAACCTTGTCAGTTAACCCATTCTTCATGTTCTTGAGAATATCTTTGGCGAGAGAATCCGACAATGCCTTCTTCGCCGAACTCAAGGCTTTACGAAGCATGATCAGAGCATGACAACGCATTTGAGGGGTCTGGTCGAAAGACATCAGAGTTCAGGAAGAAAACTGTACACTCATTTTCTTACACTAGAGGACCTGAAGGTTTTCACAGAAATGGTGGTGATTTCGGCCAAGAAAGACATGAACTGGAGAGATGGCTTGAATTCAAGCTTCAGCAGCAAGACAGAGTTTCTGGACGTACCTGGGAACCAAAGGTGGCCATAAGTTCACCAATCGTCCAAAATGCTGCTCTAGTACCATTCAATGCGAAAACAACACGGCGTCCTGGGTTGAAAACTTACATCCGAAGTGGATTCTTATCGATTTTCATATCCCCTGCAGTCTTTAATAGAGCTCGAAGCGTGTCGAACAGCGTCCTCGAGTCGCCTCGAGTATACTGGAGGATGAAGCATCTCGCTGCGAGGTTGCGCAGCCCGCGACCGGGTAATGGATACATGTCATTGCCACATACGACTTTGAGCAAGGTTTCTTCGACCAAAGGTTGTGTCGATTTTAGCTGATCCTAGAAAATGATGAGACCACGTACGATCCATGGAAAGCATAAACACCTACGACAGCAACCCCTCTGAGACTCTTCTCCAGAGCCGCGAGCCATTGAAACAGATAAATCTGGCCGTTATCACCAGCCAATTGGGCCTAAGAGTCGCAAATGTCTAGATCATGATGGTCCAGCAAACGGATCACTGAATCCACCCACTTCGTCAATGGGTTCTACGACGACCTCCGAAGCCATTCCGATATGGAGGACAACAACTTGTATGAGCGTTCGTCCAACTCTGGAACCTGGTGGCAGTGCAATATTGTGGCTTGGTCTAGCGTAGGCGTCTACTCAGGTTATGGCCTATCTACTCTCTTTTGATCCGCTCTCGAGCGACCAATCGCCTCCCCTCCGTTGTCCACCACAACACAACACACGCAAGGCCCAATCCACCTCCCAACGCGACGTGGGTAAGTACCGGCGTGGAGAACAACGCTCTGCGACCCAACCCTTGCACGTCCTCCGCAATGTTCTGTCTCGCTTCGTTACTGGAAATGGCCAAAAAGGATAGCACGACCATGCCGGAGAATTTCCACCCGGGAACTACGCTGGGGAGGCTAAGTTGGTGGGATTTCATCCTTTTCCCAAAGTATACCGCTATGAAAGTTGCTGTGTACCATATGCGGGCGGTGAGATTAACGATGTTGGCGTACACGAGCGACGTGTCACCAAATCCAAGGTTGTATAACGCAGTTGTAGACAGGATATAAGCTATCGAGAAGGCGAGCATCCATCTGCACAGCGTGAGAACCATGTAGCCCACCAAAGACAAACCACTTACCGACTCTGTGTGCGCAGGTCTTGCGGGGTAGCAACGCTGGAATAGAACGCTTCTAGCCCCCCATTGAGAGCAAGAACTGGTATGTACCATACCCATGCGGACAGCACTTCAGGCGCGCTCGTGGACATATATTGTGCAGGCAGTAGAAGTTGCAAAGCAATCGGTAGGTATGAAGAACCAAAGGTTACGACAAGCATGGAGAATGCAATTTGAGCCGAGAGCAAAGAGGCAACCGCACCAGATGCTTGACTGAGCGCTCCCAAGTCGTTTGAGGTTCCGGCATTAGTTAAACTCTTCTCTGACGTGGTATCTGACAGGACTTTGGAGAAGTAGACTCGACACATCTCCTCAATCGGCTGAAAGACGATGCGTGCGACCAAAGACCCTGGAACGAAGTACGAAACCATATCATGTTGCAGATACTCGGAGACATACCATAATTAACGGCAATCGCATAACCCCCTTGATCCTGGAGAGGGCTCCAATACGAGACAAGGAATTTGTCACCTTCAGTGAGGAAATGTTTTACAATCGACTGAGATGTCATCGTCATCGAGAGGTGCAGTGCATCAGGGTCAAAGAACTCGACGATTAAGTGACTCCACAGATTCTGCCTGTTCCATCGGGTTTCAGCGTCAATGGTAGAGAAAGCTAGAAGGGTAAGTGACACACTTGGAAGTTCGCTGCTGGTTAGGTAGACTGGTTGGCCAAAGCCTTGATCCGGGAAATTGCGTCTTGTACACCCAAAATATGGTTGCACTGTACGCTAACTGGCCGACAGCAAATGCCATCAAAGTCAGCTCGCCTGGGTGCCGAGAATTGCTGTCGTAAAGCAATGTTAGGTAGGTAGTGATAGTTTTGACGATTATTCCGAGTCCTTCAGCTTTCACTCGTACAGCTGTGCGTACTTCACCCATGGCACTGTAGGAGTTAGGCAGATCCGTACCATGATTCACAAATGTATCTCACCGATTGTGCATTGGTTCGCTCAGCAACTCAGCAACGGCAGCAATAGCATAACTGAATAACGCGAGGTAAAAGCGAGGCTGACTTCCAGCAGCTTCACTAGCAAAGAAGGCATAAAGTGTGATGGTAACGAGTGTGGTCGGTAGGCCGAAAAAGAAAGGTAATGCTGCTAGATTGGCACACTGTGCTACCGATATGGCTGTAGAAGGTTTGTCCACATTCGTTTGCTGCGGCCAAACCCGAAGGAGGCTATTCCTGACACCTTCCCGGCTCAGAAAGAGGATAGTGCTCATAAGGAGCTCGAATTGGACAGCTACCGTGCCATAAGCTTGAGGGGAGGCGAGGCGGACAAGGCCCTGGTTGAGGATAAACGTAACCAATCGAGATACCAGTTGCAGGCCAATCAAAGACCTCGCTGAACCCAGCGAGCGTGTCAGAAGTCGAGTATTACTGTGGTTAGCTGGCAAATCGGAAGGCATTTTGACTTTGCAACGTCCTAAGTATGAGGACTTGCAATCCTCATGAGGAAGAGGCGGCATGGAGGTTTCGATGCAAGTTGTATGGTCATGTTTAGGACCGCCATTTCCGACCCGATTGCCTTTGGACTCAATCAGTGGAACCGTATACAAATCATAGTGATAACGACTACGACGTCTGATCTACGATTTCGACCGCGGAGAACCCTACAAGCACGGCGAAGATGGGTTATCATCACACACGGGCGGACCAACTTGGAAGATTCAGCATTCATTTCCCAGCTCACTTTTATCGATCCATCGATTCACTGATACCTATCCATAGGCTCAGCATGTCTTATGGTTGGAGATAATCCAATCCAAACTCATGGCCCCAAAACTTTGGGCAACGCTGATCTATATCTGCCCCGTGTCGATCAAGGGTGCGCAGCACTCGACACTTTTAAGGAATATGAGGCTGCCCCAGAACTTCACGGGGAAGAGCGAGGGATCCTGATGAGCTAGTGGGGATAAGTTGGTGAGTCACCGGTCACCCACCTATGAGATCTAGGTGGCTTATTCAGTCATCACAACCATTCCGCATTGCAGACGAGACATGCTTCATTACGAACCAGCGTGTCATACGAGAACGTACACGCGGCCGCGAGGTCAATCCACTCCTTACCGACGGGCGCAAAGTGTCACAAGAGTAGCAAATTGTGCAGGAAGGGACCTTTGCCGTCGCCGTTCCGCCCGTACCGTAATCAGGAAGGAACGGCGATCAGTACTATCAGTCAGCAAACTGGGAGAGCGTCGCGATCCCTCCACGTTTGGGCGTCAGCCAACCCCTAGAAAAGCTCATATGACCACCCTCAATCGCCGCGATCACAGCATCCGCAGGAACAGGACTGCATATGGCTGGTCACCATTTCAGGAAAGTACAAGAACGCATTGCCGCATCACCATTGGTCCCCTCAGAGGTGTCAGGGAACATTCTGGCACGTTCAGTACATAAATCGACATCCTTTTGAGGAGATATATGTCCATCAAGACAAGCTGTCTACACCGTTCCTCGGATCATGAACATAACGCAAGGAGACGAGAAGACGCGGCCACGCTGTGACATGAAGAACTCGATCATTCACGTGAATGTGAAAACATATCGATCCTTCAAGTTGGGCGCGGGGTGACAGAACTGCAGGGATTCTACTAGTAGGTCAGGTCGAACCCCTCGGATCAAATGCCACTTGAAGCGCTGTCGCGATCGAGACACATGTTTCGAGTAATGTAAGTTCAGGTTCAATGCAGACGGGGTGGATGCGGCGGCACCATGAAGGACAAATAACGGCACTCGGTGATACCCACGACCGCCTGTTCAGAAGCCTTCTGCGAAGAATTTGTTTTTTTTGAACGCATCTATCTTTGTCTTGGCACGCGTTCAGCGCCTGAGTCAGGGATAGATCAGTGGCGAAAGACCCGCCCTTACCTTCAAGTTGCCGCTGGGCCGCTGGAGGATTTCAATGAGCCGTCGCGGCGATCCGAATGGAGTGGTCCTGTGGGCGTCATACAATAGCAAATTCTGGGAACGGACTGCCGTCTGGTAACCGGCGGGCGGATGAACCGGATATGTCTCGAAGCTCTTACTATAGCCTGCTGTCACTCCCATGACCACAGCGGCCGCGACCCCTCCGCGCGCTGTCTGTGGCACCCGCTCAACATATGTCGGCGCTCTCGAAACCAAAGCCATCCCAGGGCTCATGAGAATAGCGGTGCAGGGTCCTAGCAACGCCGCTGAGCAGTGGAGCCAGGGATCAAAAGCAGCGACCCTCCGGTTCGCAACAGCGAAATTTTTGTTTCCTGGATCGAGATCCGGAACATCGGCCCAGAGTGATGCGGGGTTGGGGCTTACGGACTGTGCTGAACAATACCGACGTTTTTGGTGGCGCCCCTCGTCATTGCGTTCATATCCGTCGAGGATTTCAGCTTCTAGATCAACGGCGGATGGAGCACGTACGAGTGCACTGTAAGATAAGGCAACAATGCCTGCTGGGCCGGCAGTAGGTATCGACAGTGTTATAGTACTACAATATACAACAGGCATGACATGGGTCGTGAGACAGCATCATCATTCGACCTACAAGGTGTATACATAGCAGAAAAAGAAAAAGGCATACGATGTGTATGGTTAACGGGGAGAGCATGTGAGATAACCAAAGAAACAATTAGATGCAGTCTAGTTCAGACGGCGGCATCTCATCTAGTTCTCATCCCCATGATCGTTCCTCCCATTCTCATGCGAGCCCCCGGCGGAAGGTGGCTTCCCGTAGAATTGAGTGAACGACGCGTATTGAGGCGTGGTCATAGCCATCTGACCATCGGGACGATGAGGATGAACCATGTAGGGGCCGTACGGCTGGGGGGCGTACGGGAGAAACGTGGCCGGATAGAATTGCGCCGGCTGCGCGTACCCCTGCTGTTCACTGTCCTGTCCATGTCCGTTGTGGTTCGGCGGAGGGACAGGTGTGATGTAGAACTGGGGGTAGTAGGCTGGGGCCTCGCCCGGTTTTGGGGTGGGTGGGGCCGGGAACTGCCCGTAGAATCCGGCCGCATAGCCTACTGGTGCGGCCATGTAGGGGGGCATAGGCGGGGACGCCGAGGGCGGGGGCATGCCTGGTGCAATTGACATGCTCTGCTGCTCTGGCGCGTCGGTAGTGTCGACACTGGTGCCTGCGCGACCTCAATTAAAGTCAGAAAGGAAAGAAAGGAGACAGAGGGGGCGGATGTTGCATAGATGGCGAGAAGGACGAAGACACACCTTTTCCATCGCGCTTCTTGTAGGGGCCACGTTTCACACCCTTTTTCCTCTCCTTTCGCTGGGAGTCGACGCACTCTTCAGCGATGCCGTACTTGACGCAGCGGAGGCAGGGACGGGCGTCGTCGCACTTCTTGCACGCTTTCTGACAGTTTGTGCATGCGTTCTTGACCTGCCTGCGCTTTGAACGGAGGGGCTGGGGAGGGACGAGGCCGGGTGGGAAAGGGTACATGTGCATGGGCACGCTTGAGTAACCACCGACGGGATGGACTGTCATTTGTGGCTGGAGGTCGGTGGATTGAGAATCCGGGAGGTCGTCGCCGTCGGGCGTCTGATTTCGCTCGACAGAGGACATGGCGATGCTGAGATGTGTGTTGTGAAAGTGCGGGGGGGGGAGAGTGGCAGGTGGGGGAGATTGGGGACGACGGAGAGAAAGAGGGGATGGAGGACGATGGAGGAGCTGACGATTTGTGTATGATTTCGGTCGAGATTAAAGACTGCCGGGGCTCGGACACGCGTCTGACAAACTTGGCTCAGGGCGTCCGCGTTCTGTGGTTTGAGTTCACGTGGTGGGAGCCGAAGAGGCGAGATTTGAACGGGCGCGCCGACGGTGGTACGGCGGGGGGTGGGAATATGCCGAGGGGGGGGGGAGGGGGAGGGGCAGCTGTGGAAGACATGCGTCAGATGGAGTACGGTAGCGCTCTCTGCAAACGTACTTCGAGGACGACGGACGACGGGACTTTCGCTGAGCTCGGCGGACTGTCGGTTGATGGAGCTGATGAGAAGCGGAGCGACGTCAAGGCCCGGCACTGAGTTCAGATCTCCACTACAAACATTCGACCCGACTCTCTAGCTACAAATTCAACTCGATTGGCTATCCAGGCGGAAGACGTCGAGCACGGGCGCCGGTTCGGTCTGAGTGCGTAGCGGAGACTTGCTTCGCGGCCATCAGGTGGCGCAGCACAAACACACGTCAACAACCCCCCGACTTTCTCTCTCCCCACGCCTCTTGCTCGTCGTCGCCAACGACGACCAGCCCGGCTCTCGCTCGCCCCCTGCCCCTGCTCCGTGTCGTGTCCCTCGTGCTCAGGCATGTCTGTAGCATACAGCCAGCACGACCAGGATCCCCCCGTTCGTCGCCCACCGGACACCACGCCCCTCGTCGATGGCCCAGATTCCTCCCTTCTCAGCGCTCCTGTCCCTGCAGGTGGCAACGATGCAATCCAAGTACGTCCTTGCGTGTCGTCTCGCACATCCTCTCTTGACGCGCGCGCATGTCAGCCTCGCGTCCACATCTCGGAGCCGGCCTCTCATCACTCGTTGCAGGTCGACGCAGACCAATATTCTCTCTCACGCCCAGCATCGTCCACCTCGTCTCTGGATCCTTATTACTTTGGTGGCGCTCAGTCGCCCTCAGACTCAGAACCAACTCTGCCCCGTACCACCCCGGAGACCCGCATCCACAATCGTCCGTTATCCCCTCTCACGCCCGCACGGGATCCCGCCAACATTGACCGAAATGGCCTCGTCGGAGTCGGCGAACTTGCCACCCCCCGCTGGGGCAAACTCATACGACATGCTCAGGAAAACCCGGGCGACGATGACGACAGCGCTCTCGGCGTTCTTCGGGAAGAAGACAGCACCGAAATCGTGGTCCCAAACGTCGAGCTTGATGGTCCGGATAGTCCGTGGACAATCGAAGCAGTCGACGGCGAATTGGATGACCAGGACCAGGTCGGAATTTTTTTTCTTGGCTGCTGGGGCATCGTTGACATCCGCTATTCCAGCATGACGTCAAACCCTTGACACGTACAATTCGTCCTCGACGTTCCACAGCGGACGAGAGCGGCGGAGAAGAGATTCTCTACCCTCGTCAGCCCCATGGCTCAGATCTTTTACATCCCTTCGACCGTTTAAAGCCATCGTCGCCCGAGCCTCCTTCTCCCATCGTTCCGCCCCTACCCACCGAGCAGTCTCTCTTGAGCGACGTGTCTTCCTCGCCACCAAGCTCTTTCACTCCACTCACCCCTCTTCGTAAAGCAAAGAAACGCACGTCTGACGAGTTTGAAATGGATCAATCAGGATTGTTGCTGTCGAAACGGTCCAGTGTTTCTACGACCAAGGATCGCGGTCAGCCTGTTTCCAAAGAAGAGAAAGCCTCTTCCCTTCGTAAGCATCGTAGCACTGCGTCAACAGCATCAGCTACCAGCGCTCGTGATAGAGTACGAGAACGTCGCAGGGAGAGCGCGTCAGTCAAATCCGCGCCCTCCACCGAATCAACCCCGATTGCGATCCCGCCCCGCGTGGACCGTGAACGGAACACGCACGCACGTCAACTCTCTGCCGGAGACTCCTCCTCCGGACCCGATCCTGCTTTGGTGGCTCATCCTCGGCGTGTCCACACCACTGACTTTTCGCACTTGCCTCCTTCGCCTTCCACGACATCAATCCACCAGTTCCTCAAGCATACGGGCAGCGGTACAACCCCGCCCCATCGCCCCTCCTCTTCATCAAACAAGGAGTCTTGTCATAGCCATCCTTCACCAAATGTTGCGCACTCCCTGCTCCGTGGGACTCAGGAAGGTTGGTCTAGCATGGATGACGACGCCCACGCGGAAGCCCTCCGCAAGCTAGACGGATTGTCTGGAAAGACCGCTCGTGCGCGTGCGAGTGTGGGTAGTTTAAATCGGACGAGCGTGAGTCGACCTGGGACACCAGGAAGCACCACTGGGCGGTCTGGTGTGCACTGGGAGGGCGTCGGAAATGAGGGTGGCAAGATCAGCCGAAGAGGTAGCACCAAGGAAAAAGAGAGAAAGGAGGAGCCTCGTCAGCCGATATCAGGGCTTGGCATTTCCAGTTCTTCTGGAGATGTCGTTACCCAAGACGTCCATGAAGCACGGGCGGGGACTATCACGAGTGGGGATGAGCATCACAGTTCTTCAGGTCCTGAGAAACCGTCAAAAAAGCATGGGTCAATTGGTGCGCGCCTTAGCTTCACTCCTAAACGCGGATCTGCCTCCTCGACTACTTATACAAGCACCCCTACGAGCTCGCGGGATTCGGCATCTTTATCTACTGCTACTAGTGCGACCTCAGTTTCTGCCCCTTCCGGTTCAGGCAGGCATTCTACAGGTGTTGGAAAGGGAAGGCGTAACAGCGCGGGTAGTGACATTTCCAGTGTTTACTCTGGTGGTGATGGTGCGCTATACAAAGATCGTACCGGATCGCTTGCTGCCAGTGCAGAAGCTTTGGAAGAGGATCGTGTTCCTCCAGTTCCTCCATTACCCAAGGACCTGTCAAATTATCGTTCCCCTCCACAGTCTTCGCACGGCATTTCCTTTCCCCCATCTGGAGCGGATGATAGCGAGGTTGATCGCACGGTTTCTCTTGAGGTTCCCATGCCCTCGAAACCTTCAACCCACTCTCATGCTTCTCATTCTTACATGTCTGCGAATCAAGGAAGTCATTCGGCTCCTGAGTCTGCGCCACCTGTTACCAAGACGCCTTCAAAGAAATGGAGTTTCTCTAACGCGCTAAACATCAAGTTGACGAGCTCGCCTTCTCTCTCCTCGATGAAAGACAAGGACCATTCACCGTCAAACAGCAAGACGTCCAGCTTCCCGTTGAGTCCGCGTTCAATGCAAAGCTTTAGTCAGCAACTGCGCAAGTCCACGTCGAGGGAACACGCCCTCTCACCTCCTGTGGTTCAGAACGCATCTTGGTCGCCCGTCCAGCCTGGCGCGATGGCATCTGCCGCGTCCCTCGCGTCTCTTTCCTCTGTCGGATCTACCCGTGGTCCGAAATCGCCCGCTATCCTCTCCGCTAAGACACCCGATCGCGAAAGGGGATTTCCTAGCCGTCCTGGAACCGGCTCTAGTGGTAGCAACAATACGACTGGATTGTCAGCCCCACAGAACGCACCCCTCAGCCCAGCCTCATCTATACGGAGACATCAATCCAAACGTCTCACACCTTCATCAATTCCGTTCTTCCGACGTTCCTCTTCGCAAAGTATGCAGATTCCACCCACAAATGTGACACCCATGTCAGCTTCACCCACCCTGCCATCGGCTCCGGCTTCCACGCAAAATCGTCAGAGGGCAAGTGGTTCTCCTGCTAAGGATTCGGCTCGCACTGTACCTAGTACTCCGGCTTCGCACAAGAAATCCTCCGTGCTCAGCTTAGGGTTGCCATCGCTTCTCAAGTCTACTTCTAGAAGGAGTCTACATGGTGACAAGAGCGATACTGCGACAGGCAAAGAGACTAGGGATAGCCTACGAGCGCGGGACGCCGAGAAGGAGAAGAGCAAACAAGATCACAAAGATCGGAGCGAGAGCAGGATATCAGTCCTCATGGGTCGTAAGCGAGGCAAGGTAAGCGGGGAACGTGGTCACTACGGGGAAGATGTGCTAATGGCGTCGGCCAAGACATTGTCGTCTACAGACGCGAAAAAGACCAGTACGGCTGTGACCTTACCACCCATGCAGATGACCGCGCTTCCCGCCACGACTGCGCAGCGTGTCGCCAACCTCAAGACTAACAACAATTCGATTTCCACACCCATAGCTGCGACTTCTGTCGCTAAGACAGGATCATCCTCTCGCGTCACTTCCCAAACTGTCAGCTCGATGCAGAAGCACTCTGATGCTTCTCTCCGTAGCAGGAACCAGCTACCCACCATCGCAGGTTCACCTTCAGTTGGAACAACCGGATACAGTGCATCAAAGGATTCGAAAGAGGGCCCACCCTCGGTTGTGCTGAATTCCATGTCCTCTTTACCGAAGGAAACGCCCACGAAAATTCCACGCATCTCGAGTCGTACATCCGCTGGTGGCTCTCCAGGATTGGGAGTGAGCTCGGCGCAGAGCACTCTTGTCGGTCGGCGCATCAGTCTTAACGTTACTGCACCCTCCACCGATCCCTCACCTACGCCTGGTGAGACGACCATTAACGAGTTCGGCGTGTTGGACAGCGCGGAAACACAAGGTGGAAAGACAATGATAGCTGAGGGCCATACCCGACGTCAATCCATACGTGTTTCTCCGACGGGTAGCTCGAGAGTACCTCGCCAGCCTTCTGGTCCTCCGTCTTCAGGTGGGATCCCTCGTAAATCTAATCGTGACTCAGTTTCGTTCAGTGCGTTACGCAAAGCTTCTACCGGCTCTGTGGCTTCGACAGCATCCGTGTCAGCTCAGCCAAGCGAAGTATCACATCATCACCGTTTCTCGGCTCTTTCACCTTCAAAGGGCCTTAAGCTTTTGAGTCCGAAGATTTCCTTACCAACTTCGCGCACCTCGAATAGCAACAGCAACACTGCGAGTTCAAGCGCACATCGTGCTCAAGCTGGCACACCCTCGTCAAGCCGTCACTCTTTATCTACACCTTCTCCCGTCCCAAGCACAGTGGACGAGGAAGAGTTACTCGGGGACGAAGAGATGCTCCAGTATATCCGGCGCCAGCAGGCTAAGAAAATGGCTACCGGCGCAACGCAAGAGGAGTTGGATGAACTGCTCAAGTTCCCTGAGCCAATACCCCCAAGTCCCGGACTTACGCCAGAAGGTACGTTGTCAATGCTTATGGACATAGACCTGCCCACCGACACCTCGTAGAACTTTTAAGGAGTTCCCAAGCACAATTCTTGTCAGCCTACGAACGCGAAGAATGTCTCAACTATCCTCAAGTGTACTGTGTTGGTGCAGGCAGCCAGAAGAAACAGGCTCATCCAGATTTCTCGGCCAACAACTTTGGGTATGACGACGAGCGTGGCGACTACCTTGTTGTCAACAACGATCACCTTGCTTACCGTTATGAGGTCGTGGATACGCTCGGCAAGGGTTCGTTCGGTCAGGTCCTAAATTGCAGGGATCATCAGACTGGCGAGTCTGTCGCGATCAAGATCATCCGCAACAAGAAGAGGTTCCACCACCAAGCATTAGTTGAGATCAAAATTTTGGATAACCTTCGGAAATGGGTACGTAACGTTGACCTTAGACTCTTACTCCTACTTGAATAGCATTCTTCAGGACCCAGAAGAGAAGCACTATGTCATCAAGATGACTGAGCACTTCTATTTCCGGAATCATCTCTGTATCGCGATGGAGCTCCTCAGCATTAATTTGTACGAATTGATCAAGGCGAATGGCTTCGTCGGCTTCACCACCACGTTGATTCGGAGATTCACAAGCCAGATGATCATGTCCTTATGCTTGATGCGCCACCACAGGATTGTCCACTGCGACTTGAAACCAGAGGTATGCTTTTGGGATCCCTCGCCTGTAACTCTTATCTGACATGGCCTGCAGAACGTTCTCTTGAAGCATCCAGCCAAGAGTGCCATTAAAGTCATTGACTTTGGCAGCAGCTGCTTTGAACACGAAAAGAGTGTGTAGTTCTCGATTGATCACTTCTCTCTCTGATCTTTCCCATAGTCTACACGTATATTCAAAGTCGCTTCTACCGTTCTCCTGAGGTCATCCTTGGCATGAACTATCATATGGCCATTGATATGTGGAGTTTGGGTTGTATTCTTGCTGAGCTGTACACTGGCTTCCCCATCTTCCCGGGTGAAAACGAACAAGAACAGTTGTCATGTATTATGGAGGTTCTTGGGCCCCCAGATAAGGATTTCGTCAATCGCAGCTCCCGCAAACGACTCTTCTTCGGTATGTTGCACGATTAGTGACTTGGTCCTTGGCTTACATGTGTCTAGATAACAATGGTGCTCCACGGCCAGTGGTGAACTCCAAGGGCCGCAGAAGGAGGCCTGGGACCAAGTCTCTTGCACAAGTCCTCCGGTGTCAAGATGAGGATTTCGTGGATTTTATAGCACGGTGTTTGGTTTGGGATCCTGAGCGACGGATGAAACCCCAGGCAGCTTTGCAGCACGCTTTCCTCAAGGCTGGTCGTCGTGGCAAGGTTACCAGTCCTTTGCCCGCCACAGCAAAAGCTCTGCTGTCATCGTCGAGTCTCACGAATTCCCGAGTTTCCAAGCTCACCGAGACACCGAAAAAATCACAGATCAGTGCGCCGACTCCCTTGACTGCTCGAAGCGCCCGCACCCTTACGAACGGGGTTACTTCCACTCCCTCCCACTCGACCTCGATGGGTCCGAGTTCCCGTACATATCGGTCATCGCAATCACACGGCCTTTCGTCCCAATACTCCAGCCGCACGCTCGGGCTAGCAGTGAGTCCTCCATCATCATCGGGACAGCCTTTCGAGCAGGAGCTTATGGGATGGCTTCAGACGACAGCTACTAAATAAGTGGTCGGTGTGGTTAAATAATATGTCTTTCCAACTCCTTCCGTAGTCCCCTTCTCTTCATATCCAACGTCTCAGGGAACTCTTACTAGTTGCTAGAGTCCTTAAAACAAAGAGCTGGCCTTACCTTTTTTCAGGAATACCCCCTGGTCCGCTGTACTTTACCCCGCTTGTTTTTCTGCATGTTATCCGTCGGGATTCCACACATTATCATAATGCTCGCATCACACAAATGACTGTCTATTCAGCGGATCATGGAATAGCACACACACCTTCATCTCAGTGCCTTGGTATCAAACGAACCCGATCCTCGTCTATTACCCTGCATAGTGTACACGCACTGCAAGCTCAAACTATGTCGATATCCTACATTGCCAAAGTCATCTTGTCAGCAATTCCGATGCCTGTTCCAAGCACGGCGACAGTTCCTTGGTTGGCATGCGTTCTTCTGGATTCCACTTCCAACACCTGTTCAACGCCTCCCACAGCTCGTCTGACATCCAAGGCACTGCCTCGGGCTCCTCTGGTCGAGGCGGCAACGCCCCCTGGATAAGGTCCTGTATGACGGAGACGTCCCTTCTCCGATGCGAATAAGGATGCTTCATCGTGAGGAGCTCGAGCACAGTCATACCGAACGCGAAGACGTCCGAAGCCATCGTGGGCGTCGTGTCCTCGCCGTCGCTGAGCTCTGGGGCATGCCACCGGACGGCGGACATGTTCGTGAGGATAACCATGGCCGATTTACCGACGACGTCGGTGAGGACTTGGGTCAGTCCGAAATCGGAGAGAGTGACGATTCCCTGTGGGGAGGGGGGTGAGGTTAAGCGGGGAAAAGGACGGGTAACTGCAATCTTTCCTTACCTCTTCTGAAATCAACATGTTGTTCTGTGCGGAAACGTTTGACGATCAGCGAACACCGACAGGGAGGGTGAGTGCGAGAACTTACACATTTCACTGGGGGATGGCGTCGTGGTCAGTTAAACGTGGGGGATTGGTCGGGATAGGGGTTCGTAGACTCACGATGACCGTGCACGATTTGTTGGTTGTGGAGATATTCGAGACCTTTGGCGGCTTGACTGAGCTAGGGGGGACGTGATCAGCTATGTTGTGGCTCGAGGACAACTGAGGGTACCTACCAGCCTCAAAGGATTGACGTCTGTGTTCTCATAACGGTAGCTTGTTGATCATCACTGGACTGTCATCGAATCAATATCACACAAACACTCACTTCCGGACATTGTCCAGTTGCCACGGGGAGACCTATGGGCGAGCACCGTCAGTAGTGGATCGCAGAACCTCGTCAACCTGACGACTTACGATGTGGACGGGGCCCATGTTGGTTACAATACCCAACATTGTGAGCACGTTTTCGTGCTTGAGTTTCGACCAAACAGCGATTTCATGCTCAAAACGCTGAAGTAAAGAGGTTGATTCAACACGGATGGAACAGAACATGCTGTTGGATGGAACACTGACCGTCTGCAACCTCTTTGCCTTGGGATCATTTTCATCCAGAATTCGCAGCGTTTTCAGTGCCACCTGAAAACATATGGTAAGACATTGCGCCAACACGAACAAGGAAATGTAGCACCACACCTTTTTCTCTCCCAGCCAACGACCTTCGATTACCTGACTATAAGGACCACCGCGAACGGATGTTGGATTCGCCTTTTTCACCTGATTGTTCAAGATGGGTATAGTGGGTGGAATGTTGGTGAGTCTATGAAGGTCTAGGAGCGCTTGCTCGATCTGGTTTTGTACAGTTGTGATGGGAGAAGGGGGGCGAGAGGAAGTAGGAGATTGATCGATCTGTCGATCATCACTAAGGATTGTGTTGGACGGAACGAGAGCCTGTTCGCGAAGCCCTACGAGGCGCTGTCGGACAAAATTTTGATTGAAACCCATCTCCCGCTGTGGTGAAAAGAACCCTACCTCTTGACCCAAACGCATGAGCTCATGTGCCTCGCTCCCTCCAGAAAAATGTCGCTGAACAGCTTGTTCGATCTCTCTAGGGCTGATGAGGCACTGTTGTAGTCTCGCCGTCAAGTCAGCTTGATGGTACTGCATCAGGTCCATCGATCGTTGTTGCATGCGCAACAATGCAACTGGATTCGCAACCTATGGACGCGTGAGATCGTGGTAGAGTCAATTCAAGGCGGACTGACATGCAACCGTTCCATGGCGGTGTCCACTTCGGCATAACATCTGTCCAGGTCACGCGCAATCTGGGACTGTCTGACTGCGAGCCAGACATGTGTCAGAGAAGAATACAAGTCGATAAGATGTGTACTCCCTTACGGAATCTCTTGACTTTTCCGCAATCTGCCCATTTCTGTACACGACGGTGGACGCTCGATAAGACACTAACACGTATCCAATAAACTGATAGACAAGAGAATGATGCACTCACGCCTCTGCTTCGTCGAACGGAGCGGCCACGTCCGTGCCAGCCAACAGCGAAGACTGTTCATTGATGAAATCAACCAGCGTTCTGCACCGCTTGACCAGCTGTGCAGATTTTTGCTGTTCCAGATAACAGAGATGGCGATCATGGTCTTTAGCAAAAGAGGATAACGTCCCAGAGGTCGTTTCACCTTGTGCAACGAGACTTCCGAACAAGCTGCGTTGATCATCTGTAGCACCATCACGCCGCCCGCAGCGAAGGGGACGCCGGATAAGGTCGCCGCTAACTGAGCAGCACCCAATGTCGGTCCGACAATGCCAGTCGCCATAGTAGACAAGTCCGCGAAAATGACGACCTCGAACGCGGAGGAAGGATCGGTCCAAGAGAGCAGCCCACGGACCTACAGCAAATGTCACCTTCGTTGTCTGATATACCTATGTTCCAAGTGGAGACACGTGGATGAAGTTCCGCAGAGAATGAAACGGGTGCTGTCGGAGGCAAGGAGGTTGGACCCACAACTTTCTAAATCAGCTTCCAGCCGGTTACGTGTGCGGGAGCTGTGCTGGTGCGGCACGTTCACGAGCGAAGTACACCTCCGTCCCGTCGAGTCAGGTGTAAAAAAAAAGTACGAACGCACGCACCAGAAACGAGGAAACGCTAGCCGGCGGGAGTATCATGATGCTGTCCGAATCAGACTCGACGCTGAACGGCCTTGAACGAATTCCGACTCGCTCAGCATGCAAGTTCGCGTGAATGACATACGGCAGTGAGCACTGAGCACACAGCTCGAAGACGGTCTTTCCCGAGGGAATGAGCGATTTTCGAGATTCGTCGCCGGCGATTGTGACACCGCGATGAAGCCGCGGGGCGGCCTTATCCAGCGTACTCCACCACGATGGGCCGCAAACGACAACGTTCGCGGGCTGCCCTGACTGACGACGACGAGCAACTCGTCGCTAATACCATCGATGAATCTGAGTCTGCTCAAGACCCATACGGAGGCTCGATATCACAAGCGGACGACGACGAGGAGACCGAGAAGCGAAAGAAGGAGCTCGATGTCTGGGACGCGTTCAAGGAGGAACACCACGAAGGTCTGTTTCAGCTTTCCTCGACGCGTGCACTCACACCGACTCTCGCTAGTTCTCGAACAGCTGCCGTTGTCGTTGCATCGCCAGTACAAGCTGATGCGCGAATTGGACTCCCAGAGCGAGGGTATGCGTCCGAGTCGTCTTTCGTATCGGTGTCTCTGACACTTTGGACTCGTGCAGTTTTTCAGACAGACCTCTTTGCATCAGTTCGGCGATACGTTCGCCTGCGAGAGAGCCTAGCGGCACGAAATGCTCAAGACAACTCCTGGAATGCAGAGGGAGCCCAATCCGACGCGACGGGGGTGAACAATCCGAACGTTGATCAGGGATCCCCAACTGTAATGCAGGTCGACTCTGCTGAATCTTTACATGGTAAAGCGACCGTCGATGACGATCTTCGAGGAGGAAGCACGAACGCTGCTCCTCCTGCAACATACCAGCCAAAGCCCGGAGAGACGACACGTACGCTCCTCCAACACATTGCTCAAACTGCCGAAGAGGGTATGCGGACTGCAGAAGAGAAAGTGAGCATTGCACAGACTGCATATGAAAGTGTGAGGGAAATTCTTCTCGTCTCTTCGTATCGCTCATCCATGCATGAGATAGGTAGACCGCCATATCCGCCTTCTCGACCAAGCTATCAAAGAACAAGAGGCTGCCATATCTCTCGGCGTTCGCCCTGGCACCCACCTAGCGCCCGTCCTTCTCCCGGACCTCGTCGTGCCCCGATGGGCGCGTCCCCCACGCATCGAACATAGCCCCGTCCCATCCCTTTCTCCCGAGCCAGAGCTGTACGTCGAAGAGCCCCCAATCCTCGAGCCTCCTCCACCCAAGGCACCAAAGAAGGGCAAGAAGGCTGCTGCACCCAAGCCCACCAAACCTGAGAAAGAGGAAACTCACCCACCCGCTGTGGTTGACGGCGAGGAGCCTCCCGTGGCTCCGCGCACGCGTCGCACGGGTGTCCGCCTCACTCTTCCTGCGCAACCTCAGCCCCCAGGGCCGAGCGTTCCAGCCGACCCGAATGAACCTCGGTATTGCTATTGCAACCAGGTATCGTTTGGAACGGTGGGTATCGTCGCGTAACCTTTCGCGTTCTTCCCTAGTTAATGTGTTCTCTTCACCATTGACTGTTGCTTATTTGGGATGCTGCTTACGATGACCTTTGTAGATGATCGGATGTGACAACGAGGGCTGTAAGTTGGAATGGGCGAGTTGTTTTGGCTACTGCCCTGAGTGATGCACTGATAGGGACGCTTAGTTTCACCTTGGATGTACTGGTCTTTTGGAGGTGCCGAGCAAGAAGACGAAATGGTACTGTCGGGAATGCAAGCCCAAGATGTCGCAAAAGGGGAGATCCAAAACGTGAAACCCAACGATACAAGCACGCAGCATTACCGCTGAAGAGCGTGACAGCACTAGTACATGTGGTATGATACGGCAGATAACTTATCCTAGACCGTCGACTAGTCTGCGGTGACGCTCATGTTGAGCTTGTTGGCGAGTGTCTCCATGTATACCTCTGCAGATGGATGTGAGCTAAAGCGATCGGCTTGATAGGGAAAGCCTACCTGTTTCATGCCGAAGCTTCCAATATTCGGCAAGGAGCTCGTTGAGCTCGGCCTCGCTTTTCTTGAGATGTTCCGCCATCTGAGTAGCGTGTTAGATGGGTGCCATGGACGAGACATGGGGACGGAGATTGTACTTTTCCCTCGATGTCATCAGCGTCTTTGCGGAGATCCTCCACCAGTTTGTCGTTGTCGCGCCGTTCGATGTCCATTTGCTCGTATTCGCGTTGAAGGCGTTCGATGGTCTGTTGGCTTGCGTGACGCTTCTCTTCTGCGTGTCTCTGAGCCCGTTCGAGCTTTTCTTGGGCATTTGCGAGCTGCCTGTGTACTCGCTGGGATGGTGGGTGAGCGAGGGAGAGCTAGAACGGGGAGGTGACGACATGCCTCCTTTTTCATTTGGAGCTCGATCCGTTCTATCTTTTTATAGTCTAGGCTATCTTTGACGTCGGCGAGTTCCTTTTGTGAGCCTTCCAAGAGTTGTGCTTCTTTCTCGATGGTCTGGAGCTGTTCTATGCAGCTCCGCACGTCCTGGGGGGTGAGTGTGGGTACGGAGAGCAGACGGGCGAGAATTGGGAAGGGGCACCTTTTCGATGTTTGTCAACACGGCGATCTTTGCCTGGAGATCTCTCGTCTTTGCTTCGTGCATGGCAAGGGTTTTTTTGTCCTCGATGGCGGTGGCACCCATTGTGGAGATGTTGCGCTTGATCCTTTCTGGGCTTTGGACGATCCTGCTTCTGGTGCGCTGTATGCTGTCGAGGAGGAGGGAGGTATCGGAGTTTATGTTTTCCTTTTTCAAGATGACGTTTGCTTTTTCGATCTTGAGGGCTTCGATGTCCTTTACGACGGCCTGGGTTGTCTGTTTGGTGGCCATGAGATGGGCGGTGATGGCGGCGTTTTCTGTGCGGAGTTGCTCGCACTTTGGCTCGTCTTTTGCGCGCTGGGCCCTGGGAGGTTTCTCGAGAGGGTACGGGTACGGGACGAGGGGGGGGTGCTTACTTGAGGGCGTTGAGCTTGTGTTGGAGTGCGGCGAGTTCCTGGGCGACGTGCTCCCTTTCTTCGATGATGGTCGTGGACTGGTCGCGGAGGTTGGTGACAAAGGGGGTGCACTGTTCGGCAAACTTGACAAAGTTGATAAAGGCGGAGAGGATGAAGCGGGTGCGTTCTGGGTCGGGGAGGTGGAGGTCCTTTGCACTAAAGTCCATGATGCGGGCGGCGTTTGCGAAGCGGGCGATGTGGTAGAGGAGGAGGTTGTGTGCGATGCTGGCGACGTAGAGATCCTGGGAGGGGTGAGGGGAGGGG